>MU260551.1:72500-90000 GCA_020310875.1 Ceratopteris richardii
CCACCTACTTACCTCATTCACCATCCCACCCATACCCATTGGGGCCGATCACACATACCTCGCACTCTCCCTGAAGGGAGACACCCCTACACGCATACCCGCAGCACGCATCCCACACACCACCATCCACTTCACACACGAGCTAGCTCACATATATGCGGCTCGAGTCGAGCAGGGTCTTCTCTTACTTCATCCTGACACTCCACTATCCCTACTCACCTCTCAGATAGCATCAGTTCTTCAGACATCAGCCATCAGCTCCTTCCCACACACCATCCATTCTCGTCACACACCTCCTCCCGGGACTATGCCACAACATCGTTGGTATGATGAGGATTGCAGAGATCTTTACCGCCGACTACGAGCTCAGCGAGCATTGGGAGAGATCACAGAGAGAGAGGCCAAGGGACAGATGAAGACTCTCACACGTCGAAAGAGGCGAGCCTTTGAGGAGGCACAGGAGCTTGAGCTATACCATCTCTTTATGAGTATGGACAGTGCTGCAGCATGGCGCAGCCTACGAGAGCCACGCCCGACCACACCTATTGGAGACCCACACACATGGCATGATTATGCTCAGAGGTTATATGAGGTACCTAGGCAGCCTCCCATTCCCCAGCCACTTGAGCCTCGCCCTACTAGTTCTTCTCTCTTCACAGCAAAGATGGTTGAGAGGGCCATACGACGACTTCGACATGGACGTTCGACAGACCACGCAGGACTGAAGAGCGAGCATCTCATATATGCAGCCTCCACTATAGCCCCGTTGATTGCACATGTCTTCAACCGGGCTATAGGAGAGGGCTTCCCAGAGGAGTGGACTAGGCACACCATTGTGCCTATCCACAAATCTGGCGACACCCTGGATCCAGGGAACTACAGGACCATCATGATTGGCCACACCATGGCCAAACTATACGGTGCCATACTTGAGGCAGAGCTCAGTTCATATGCAGAGACTGAGGGGCTACGAGCACGAGGCCAGGCAGGTTTTCGACGAGCTTTCTCTACTATTGATCACATCTTCATTCTGCGCTGCCTCATTGATGGGGCAAGGGTGCGGAAGAAGAGGCTATATTGCTGCTTTGTGGACTTCCGCAAAGCTTTTGATACAGTGCCGCGCGAGAGGCTCTTCCAACGCCTCCAGAGCTTGGGAGTACCATCAGGGATGATTTGGGCCATCTATGCACTCTATGAGCAGGTGACTGGGAGGGTACGGTGTCCAGGAGGTATGTCTGAGGCCATTGCTAGCACCATCGGTGTTAAGCAAGGCTGCCCACTCTCTCCCACTCTATTTGGTCTCTACATTGACGAGATTGAGGACTACATTCTCCGAGCTGGAGGAGAGGGTGCAGACCTCGCAGGTACACATGTCCACATTTTATTATATGCCGATGACATTGTCTTGATTTCAGAGTCACCCGAGGGATTACAGCGCCACCTTGAGGCCCTGGATGAGTTTTGTACACAGAGGGGCTTGACAGTAAACCTTGGCAAGACCAAGGTCATGATCTTCCACACCTCCCCCATGGTGAGGAATGGAGCAGGATTCAGAGCTGGTGGTGGACAGATTGAGGTGGTCACTTCCTATGTCTATCTCGGAGTCACATTCACGAGCTTGCCTGGCCCCTTCAGCATGAGACAGGCAGCCACCGATAGACTCACACGTGGATATGCAGCTTTAGCCATGTTAGAACGGAGATGTCACCAAGCACACTTCCAGGAGCCCCGCACGAAGGGCTGGCTATTTGACACACTGGTCAGACCAGCTATGATGTATGCTGCGACGGTTTGGGCCCCAGGTCTCACAGTCACCCAGTGGAGTGCGATCGAGAGGCCACAGGTACGTATGATCTCGCGATTATTTCGTGGGAAACAGTCGGTGCCACATGACATCATCAGGGCAGAGCTAGCTGCACCACCCATGGCAGTAGAGGCACTATTCCAGACTATCTGCTTTATTCAGAGGATTAGGGACCTCCCTACAGATAGACTCACACACAGAGCTCTTGAGGCATCTATACAGATATCAGAGTTAGGATATGAGAGAGCTTGGTACACTCAGGTTAGAGTCTGGTTTGATAGTCATGGACTTGATATGGACAGATTGCCGCCTTTTCAGTATGACCCAGACTCACCTCACATCCACCTCTCTCGTCGTGAGAGGAATGTTGTGCTCAGACAGGATCTCTGGCAGCTCTACATTAGTCAGACATGGCACACAGCACACATGGGATCGAGACTATCGCACTATCGAGACCAGTTCATAGACATACTAGCTGACGGTTTCATCCAGCGACCACGCTACATGGATACTCACATGCCTCATAGCTTGAGGGTAGCGATTGGCCAGCTGAGAGTCTCATCACACCGACTCGAGATTGAGACGGGCAGAGCCGCAGACATTCCCAGAGAGGAGCGGATATGCAGAGTATGCAGAGTAGAGATGGAGGATGAGGAGCACTTTGTATGCAGATGTAGCGCATATGATGGCATCAGAGGCAGATACGAGACTCTGTTTGCAGGGCAGCCCACCCTCCGAGAGATCATGGACTCTAGAGACCAGCGACAGTTCGGGCGATTCTTACTAGAGATACAGAGTCACAGAGATTCCCTACTCCAGCCTACTGTAGCACTCCATACAGGAGGGAGACAGAGTCAGCTCACTGACTTCTTTATTCCACGACGTGCTGCAGCCCTCCCCCCCTCAGCCCACATACCGAGCGGGGTGACTCTTCAACAGGCTCAGGTATCTCGAGCTAGGAGACGACCCCGTGCTATAGGATATCGGGCCCAGAGACTTCACCGACACCAGATTGCGGAGATCCAGGCTTGTGACCATCGCGCCATGGAGGAGAGACGATCCCAGATGATGGCCGATCCCGTTGCAGCCATCAGGGTGGCCCTGACTCCACCTCCACCTATGTATCACATATTACATCCCACCCACTAGCACAGGATGGAGCTAGTTAGTCGTTTTAGATGCATTCTCATGGTTGTTGTACTACCCTTTTGCATATAGACTATCATAGATATCGCACTCCATACACCCCCCACCACTTTCATGGGTATCCCCACATGCATACTACGGAGATCTATATCAGCTTAACCAGTTTCTTTTCAGCACTTTTATCTTTTCTGATTGACAGAAGATACACCCATGTACATCGATTTGTCTCATAGGCCGAGTTCGGCCTCCTAATAGACGTAAAAACACTTTCTCTCTCTCTCTCTCTCTCTCTCTCTCTCTCTCTCTCTCTCTCTCTCTCTCTCTCTCTCTCTCTCTCTCTCTCTCTCTCTCTCTCTCTCTCTCTCTCTCTCTCTCTCTCTCTCTCTCTCTCTCTCTCTCTCTCTGTGTGTGTATGTATGTATGTATGTATGTATGTATGTATGTATGTATGTATGTATGTATGTATGTATGTATGTATGTATGTATGTATGTATGTATGTATGTATGTATGTATGTATGTATGTATGTATGTATGTATGTATGTATGTATGTATGTATGTATGTATGTATGTATGTATGTATGTATGTATGTATGTATGTATGTATGTATGTATGTATGTATGTATGTATGTATGTATGTATGTATGTATGTATGTATGTATGTATGTATGTATATATATATATATATATATATATATATATATATATATATATATATATATGTATGTACACACACATATACATACATATACATATATATGTATATAGATATATATATATACATATACATACATATACACATATATATACATATACATATATATATATATATACATGACCATAAGCAATCCTAATGTTGCTTATGTTCCTCATGAACTCGTTGCCAAATGCTATATGCTTCTTTTCCATGAAAATATGTGTCATATACTGATCCTTCCTAAGCCAAACGGAACTCTTTGACCATAATGCAGCTCCTTTGAAGAAAGGATATAGTAAGATTGAAAATCCATGAGTGGATCAAGATAAGTGGACCCATCACGAATCAATCAACTGAAGTACATCCTCCCTCCTATAAAAGAATGTAAAACAAATTATACATTGAGCCATTGATTAAAGACCAATGACCATTATACAAAATGATAAATCAATGAACAGTGAATATACCTAGAAGGAATCAATGTCATGGATGTAATAATCGCCTCGCGCATACATGTGTACATATGATATACTAGACAAAGAGTGGATCCCTCTTGGTCTAGTATACGTAAGACTATAGTCTATATAGTAGTATTTCAAAATAGGCAATATAATCTCGATCTCACTCCAAAAGTCCTCATCTAGAACTTTGCATTGCACATATCGTTCAACATTAGTGTTCGTCGTAGACATGGTCAGCCAACGACCCCTAATAACTATCATACGCAGAGAATCCATAACCATGTGGATTCTGTGGAGCACTAAGTAGATATATGTAAAACGTGTATCAACAGGTGGAATCATGTCATGTGCACTATATGATCGAAAAATAGCTAGGGCTTGATGGTTCTTCTTAGTGAATGTGACTATACGTTTTGCATATCCTACTAAAGATGCAAGTGATGGTAATTTTGCAAGATCTTCAAAGAGAAGATCTATGCAATGTGCGGCGGATGGATTCCACACAATACTAGGGAATTCTCTCTCAACTAATTCCCCCATTCTCTTGCAATTGAAAGCATTGTTCGTTATAAGTTGTATGACGTTCTCTGCACCCATCTCAAGAAAAGTGGTTTTTATATGTTGAAAGATAAACTTCCGAGTGATACGTGCCTCGCATGACTCGCATCAATAATTCGTACGAAATAAGTTCCTAAACAACTAGAGACCAAGATGTTAATGATATGGCATCTTCTATTATCACTCCATCCATATGAGATGATGGAGCAACCATAGGTCTTCCATCCCACTCTAATGGGCTCTAGTTACTCTATGCACTTCTTTTCTTCATCTAACATAGGTCCATGGAGTCTATTATATTCCACTCCATGCCAATCATCACATGGGCCAACTTAAGCATGGCTCTAACCATTCTCCTCCAAGCTTCTGTCCTGACTACATTAAATGACAGGTTGCATTGAAAAATGCAACGTTCTATTTCAATCTAAGCCACTTTCATATGTTGCTTCTGCAACGCAGAGGACATAAAAGAAGAGCTCATGGTGGCTTGCCTCCCTCTATAAGAAAGAGGAGGAACAAAAATATCTTCCTTATCACGTTGCGATGCAAGTCTCCCCTTCATGGTGGAGGTGTCTTAACTAACAGAGGCATCCACCCATCATCTCAACATACCTCCATCTCACGACGCCGAGCTTCCTTTCCTTGTTGAGCGGAACGATGTTCACGCTGAAGTACCTCTGCAATTTCAAGAGGGACCTTCTCAAATGCTGAGATGATCCCTCCCCTTACACCAGACACATGGCTAATAAGTCGTATTTGTGATAGTAGTGAAATTCTTACCACAATACTTACAGACCCATTTTCTAATACCAAATAGAGATGCATTGGACCCCGATGCCAATGAATGGCATACTATATATGCATTCCATACATCTGATACGACACAAGGCATGATAATAGATATGAGAACTAATGGAAGTGACAACAAAGTGACAAGTAAATGGATATGTATTATGGATAATGGATTATGAAAGGCAATGGACATTGGACATGGATAATGAATCTTGAAAGTTCAAAGGTTCAAGGCTGAGAGGCTCAATGAACTTCAAGGCTTTGATGTGTGTCCAAGTCTCTCCACGCTTAGATGTTAGCTAATAGCTATCTATAGCGAAGTTCAAACTTAGACTTGAGTACCCAGTGGGCTGCAGGGAGCAACTTGCAAGGTGGAGGATATCAACCAACTCGGACCAAGCTCGGGATTCAAGTCTGGCTTCGGGCAAGCTTGAAGCTTGAAGGCTAAAAGCTCAAAATCGAGTGCACTTGAGAGTAGTAGGGAGGGAGAACTCAGAGAATATGCGGCTACTCGTCGCTCGACGCTCAACTTTCAAGTTTCAACTGTAGGCCCGTTTTGGATTGTGCATGCATTTCAAAATACCTAAAACTCCAATTTTGCACGAACTAGATCGTACCGATCGAACTCAATCATTTTTATTAAGCCGAATCTAAAACCAGATCCGGTACACGTACCATTTTTATGGTGGGCTCTCACATACTCTTTCTAAGGTTTTCTTTGGAGTTATTTATTACTCTAGCCTCGTCATACCTTATTCCCTTGCCCTTCACATGCTCTCTTTGGTATTTATGGGTTGTGAGTAGTTTCTCTTGTAGTTGTTTGGATCATATCATCCTCTTGTACATGTATTCACATGAATTGGTAGATATTACTTTTGACCATACTCTGTGTAATTTTTCTCTTGTAGTTTGTTTATGCGTGTTTATTCCCTCATGTGTGCTATTATTCATGTATCTCAACTAACAATTTGGAGTCAAAACAAGTATCAACTAAGTTTATAGAAGATTGATAAGTATCAAAACAAGTACCAAAAGGCTTGGATGCAAGCTTGGTTAGTATCAAGAGCAAGTACAACAGCGCTTCAAGAAGAGGTACTAAATCTGAATTTTTCATCAAATTTTTGGTAAATTTCAGATTTTATAGCTTTTGTGTAGGTCTCTAGTACTTGTTATTGCTTGCTAAATATTGCACATTGGTCTTTAAGTTTGGCCCACCTTATAGCTTTTCAGTGATTGGCATTGCTCCTGTGCTATCACAATTCCTAGTTTGGCCCCTCCACTAGTTTCCCTAATTCTTGATATTATTCAAGGTTGATTACTTGACTAGTTCTAGATTAACAAATTGTTAGCTTTTAGGCCTACAATCAATATAGAGACAAAGAGAAAATTGAGACAAGATGGAGAATCGACAACACATGAGAAAGATGAAAGGAGTCAAGCTCCAAATATAATCATTACGTCCCATATTGAAGTACATGAAGTTACAAGATAGCATAGAGAATATGCAAGAGATACAAGTTGTCCATAACTCCACAATCTCCAAAGCTGAAAATGATCTCCTTCAAACAGAATAGTTGCAAGCTGTTGCACACCTTGTAGATAATGAAGAAAACTCAACTCCACCTCTCCAAGTTCAAGGGACCTCTTTTTCCAAGCTAGCTCAAAAGAGGAGCTCCAAAAAGTGATGAATACAAGTGCCCAATGTGTGTTGTTTATATAGGCCATGTTTGCCTTGGTAAGCAAGGTAAAACCAAAGCAAAAGCCACTTTTCACTAATAAAGCAAAAAATGTTTTGCACTTAAAATTGCTTTTTGCACTAAATCAAGAAATTAGGGTCTGAGTTTTGATCTTGATTTAAGTACCAAACACACAATTTACTAGTGTTAGATATGGTTGGATAGCTCTCATTGAGCTCTATTGCATCACGGAATAAAAATTTTTACCTTATTTTTACTATTTCTCTAAAAATGAGATCATTTCTTACCATTCCAAGAATTAAATTTACCTAACTTATAAACTAGTAGGTGGGATTCCTAGTGGAAGGTCACCCCAATGACATTATCTAGTAATCCCCTCGTAACTTGACACTAGGGAAATATGCCAAGTAGGTATATTTGTTATTTATTGTAGTTATTTGTTTTAGTTTAGGTAGCTTTTTCACACATCATGCAAAGTATCCACTAGCACACACAAAGACCTTTGACATAAAGAGCACTCTTACAACATACACCACATAGACAACTCATACCTCCCCTACTCTTCTCAACCAAGTACAACTTGGAAGGATAGAGACAACTACAAGGTGTTAAATAAGATATTTAATTCTTGAACTTGATGTGGAGAAAAACCTAAGTGTTATGTATGCATACAAAGCTCTCCTACAGCTCTATAAGTTTATGTGGTAGGTAAAAGATGGACTTTTGACTTCTTAAAATTCTTTATTTAACTGAAACCCTGATTGTGAAAGTTTACAAAGAATTTATTCCTGCAATATGTATGTCTGTATGTATGTATGAGTTTGAGAGTGAGAATGAGTATAGATAAGAAGCCATGGGCCTTGCTTCCTACACCATGGCCAAAGCTGCAAAGAGAAAGCCCAACCCCATTAAAGAAAACGTAGCTGGCCTTGGAGCACCTATCTGGACAAATTCAATGCATAAGATCTGCCAACTAAATGAGAAGAGGAAGACAGCAGAGTTTTATGCAATGTTAAACAAGGGTTGAAAATACACTGATAGTAGATGATGAGTGATGCCCCTTCTTTTAGAAAGTTTTCTTTATACTTGCCATCTTGAGTGAGTTTCTGGGCTTGATTGACAGTAAGATATATGGAGCAATTAAGAAAAGGTTGCTACTTGAGAACCCAAAGAAAAAAGTATCTATGTATGCATGTGTTTGCATGCATGTTATCGTGTGTGGGTAGCCTAGTGGTTCTGCCTTAAATCCAAAACCCCAAGATCATGGGTTCAAGCACTGTGAGTCACACAACTGAAAGTGGCAGACACAAGGCCATCTACTTGCAGTAGTTCAGGCTCGTGAATACCTATGGAATGACAAATCTCCCAGACGGGTACTGTACAGCTTGGTGATAGTACCAAGATTGGAAGGAGTGGCTGACCACTCTCAGATTCATGTCGATCCCAATGAAAGTATCAATGCATGCATTTACAGTATAAATTGATCCTTTTCAAGCATTTCTGCACAACATAAATCAGAACGTCTTGTGTCTGTTATCATTAAATAGGTGGAATCTAGTAAGTGATGACGTTAAATGAAAGCATTTGAAACAGGCCCATAGATCAGAGTCTCTGACATGAAGAAGATAATCCAAGTTAAAGTTTTCTTTATGCGTCCTGCGTCCACAAAAGGAAAATTAGCATATTTGAGATGTTCGTCATAGTCCATTTGTAAGATACAATTTCCTGTTTTGACTTGATGCATTGGAATACGAAAGAAGATTTAATCATTTAAACTTTTGGAAAGGATTCTTGGAATGTGGGTTCATATATTCCTGAGTCATACCTTCGATGGCTGCCAACATAAACAGACCATATTGCCAAAAAAGCGAAATAGAAAGGGCCAGAATACTGAAAGCGTGGTAAAAGAGAGCCTAGTGGAACTGCTGCACACAGAAGCCCATAAGCAATCTGCAATTGCAAAAACAAAATACATATAAATGGCAGAGGAAGTACAAAGAATCCCCACAGCTTTTGCAACAAAGAAAAAGAAAGGGGGAAAGCCTCTAAAATTCATCTCTCAATTCCGTTTTGTTAATAAATCTGCACACACATACCTAGCATTGATATAAAGTTCATTGTTCAACAGAAAATAAAGTCAAAAAATGTCGAACACTAATTACCTTGGTAATACTTCATCAATAACTTTAATATTGAGATCATATGACACTGATTCTATTTGCAGCCAATAACAATTTCATCCATACATGCAACTCTGGTCTATCTGTATGATTATAAAACTTTCAGAATGTTGGTTTTTGAAGCCCACAATCAATATGGACAATATGGACAAGAAGATACAGCACAGGAGCTAAAGTGCTCCAAAAATAACTCTAAATTACAAGAAAGGACTTACAAAATCCTTCGAATGCTCCAACTAACGGTAGAGCCAAGAAGTTATGGTATAACAAGTGTATTATGTGAACACTAGGTGGCCCTTAAATAGGCAATGGCCCCCGTAAGAGAGCTCCGCGAAAAATCACTGAAAAAGCCCAAAAAAGCACTTCACGGATTTTGCACAAAAAAAAGCAAGGAGGGCAAATTTCATGATTCTTTATGCTTTTGGGTTGATGATGTGGCACAACAATAACCCTTGGATCAAGGCTTATAAGATTTTGACATGTGGCATATTATTCTGATTTTTTAAACCTGATTTGACTTTCCACTAGAAATTAGGGTTTGACTTTTCTTCATCAATCTACTAGCAAATACCCAAGTATTATATATGGTTGAATAGCTCTTGATGAGTACATTGCAAATCCCTCAATGAGAATTCTAAGAAGGTTGAATAGCTCTTGATGAGTACTTTGCAAATCTCCCTTGTGGAATGTTGTATTTCTAAGAATTCCCTCCTAACTTGACATAAGGGGTATATGCTAGGTAGGTATTTTGTAAGTTGACATTGTATTGTTTAGTAGGTACCTATATATATTTTTCACATATCATGCCAAGTATCCACACGCACATGATGACCTTGAACATGAAGATCACTCCTACACCACACATCACAAGGATAACTCACACATCCCATACTCCACTCAACCAAGTACCACTTGGAAGGATAGAGACAACAAAAGCGATAGACAAAATGTAGACTTAAACATACTTTCTCAACTTTTAAAGTTGATCAGACCTTTCAAACTAAGATCATATGCTCTTATCTACACCTATCAAACACACACACACAAACAAGATGATATGGTTTAACATGAATAATTAATGGATGAAGTTTCATCATTCACTCCAATGTCACCTTGCATAATTGCTTCTACTTTTGTTGCTTCATCTTTCTTTTTGTCACAAAATTTTGTTCTTTGTATCTTTCCACCACAAACTTTGTGCCTTGACCTTCCACAATGTTTACATTTTTTGAACTTCTTTACTTCTACTGCAAATGACATGTTTTTATTATCTCCTGACCTTAGTCTTTTCTCCTCTTGAATTGCTGCCATTACTCTCTCAAGATTTGGACTTGTCTAGCTCTTTCGAATAGTTGCAATCATATTGTAGGAAGAAGATATTGAGCATTTTGTGATAGTGAGCAACCCTTGTAGAGAAATGATCATTGAGCATTTTGTGATAGTGAGCAACCCTTGTAGAGAAAAGTGCTTATGAGCACATCCAGATTTTAAGTGTTTTTTTGCACTCTGCCATCGACCATATCTATGAATGTTGAGGACTACATGGTTGAGCAAAGTCTAGTCAATATCTTGCATAAGGAAAATAAGAGAAAAGGCAAGTGAAGGAAGCATTTGTAGAGAGGGAGGCACAAAAGACAACAGCTCGGAAACAAGATTCTGAGCAAGAAATCTAACAAGGGTGTTGATGAAAGCTATGGTTTCAACTTTCTCTGATGAAAGCTTTGTGTGTGCCTTCATAATGCTCTCTCTTCTCAACCTATATGATCAGCATCGGTTCACATTCATTTGTTAACCTCAATTATGTTGTGTCCCTTCGAATCCATGGTTGAATGCCCTCCCAGAATCTTCTTCTTTGCATACGTTGAATATATTCCTCCATAGCTCGATTGGCTCCAACTGAGACAAGGAAAGTCATGGAAAGGTGTCACCGGAATTGCAAGACATGAAGATGTGTAGCGGGGTACTTTGATACACCCTTAAAATAATGTTTTTTTTTTTGTTTTGCTTTTCAAGATGCAAAAGCCAAGCACAAGGCAAGTTACCTCGATTTCGAACAAAAGGAGAAGGAGAAGAAGCGAAGAGCAAGAAAATGGTGGAAGGGGGATCCAACTCATGAAGAAGGCCAAATTTCCCATTTCACTTATTTCCCCAAGTTGTCTAAATTCCCGTTTCACCTATTTTCCCAAGTTGTCTAAATTCCCATTTCACCTATTTTCCCAAGTTGCCTAATTCCTCATTTCACCTATTTTCATAAGTCGTCTAATTCTCCCTGTTCACCAAATCTCTAAGTTGTCTAATTTTCCTAAGTTGACCAATTAGTCGATTTTTTAGTCAAATTCGACTTGCTCAAAAGTTCACCAATTTTATGAAGTTAGTCTAGTTACTTCAAAAGTAGTATAATTTTTAAGAAAAGGGTGTACTTTTGATTTAGTCTACTTTTTCACTTGAAAAAAAGAGACTAAATTTTCCAGATCTCCATATAGTCTAAATTTTCAGCCACTTGCACGCAGAGAACTCATGGACGATGGACGGCGCCGAATACTAGAATTTGGAAGATAGTGACGGCGTAGGAAAAGTGGTCCAAGAAGGAAGCTTCCAGAGTACCAAAATTGTCAAAAGTGTCAGAGAGCCTGCAAAAGAAGAAACTAATTTTGTCCCCTTTTGCTATCCTTCACTTTCAAAAAATCTATATAAGTAGACCTCTTCATCAACAAAAGGGGGAGGAGAAGCTGAGAGAGAGAGAGAGACTCGAGGAAGGAATGCCCTCCTCCAGCTTTGTCTTCTCTTTGTGTGTGTAGAGCTCTTAGCTTACCACTAGTGCTCCACTTGGTAGATTTGGAATCAGCTAGCTTGGCACTCTGAGTGAGTAGTGGGCAAGCAGTGATTGGCCAATCTTCTCTTGAGCAGCTATTGGTAAACTAGATTTTGAGCATGTATGTTTAGGGAACCGAAGTCCAGCACTTAGAATGAACGTGTATGCTTATGTCTCCTACCAATTGCCCAAAGTTTGTATAATCCTCTTTTGAGCTGTTTGTACTCATAATTTCAGCTTCTTTCTCTTATTTCACTGTGTCATTGTATGTGTTATTTTTCTTCCCCATTGAGTCTTCAAATTGCAACCCACAGTGCATATTGCACTTAAGAGGACACACCACATCAAGCATATAGATCAAGAAATTGATCTACAGGTGCTCATTTTGGCACTCTTGGTGGGACCTTGGTTGCAATTTGAACTTGTTAGAAGTTCTTCCCTTAGAAGAACCGAGTTGATGAAGAGCGTTAGAGCAATAGTCTATGACTCATACTCGCTCCAGCCATAAGGAAGGATCTCTTAGTCCCGTAAAGACTCCCATAAAGAGTTATCAACGCAAAAGATTACACTACATCCCTCCTAGAGCTCCATCACTTCCATTTCCATTTCCCGACCCATCATCATCGGGAGGCATCTTGGATTGGCACTCAACGCCTCCTTCGACGGACATGGAAGACAACCAAAGGCCGCAAGCGGCAGTGATGGGGGATGATTTGACTAACTTGCTCTCTCGGATCAACATCAAGTTTCCTTCCTTCAAGGCAGTCCCTCATGAGGATGCGGATGATCACGTCAAGAGGTTTCTTTCCCTATGTAAGAGTAGGGGTTTACATCAAAGAGAAGATGCCTTCCTTGCCTTATTTCTGGCCACTCTTGAAGGGCTCGCAGATCGATGGTACAATGAACACCATGAAGCACACTTCACCACCTCGAATGCCCTCAAATCCACCTTCACAACTACATTTACCCCAGGTAACTCCACAAAATGCATTCTTGATCAATTGGAATAATGCATTTTGTGGAGTAATGCATTCTGAATTAATGACCAGAGTAAAGTCATTAGTTTCCCGTCTTCCTCACAATCTTGGGGATTTTCTAATCAAGAAATGGGTAGAGAAGGCTCTACCAAAAACTTCTCAGCAAAAGCTTAGAGAGCTGCTACAAGTTGATGCATCATTGGAGGAATTCGAAGCCTCAACCTCAAGGATCGAAGAAGCAAAAGTCCAGTTCAAAGAATATGAAGGTACGGATGAATTCACAAGTGATCCTCTTGCACAACTAAGAAGAGGAAAAAATTGCATGGCAAGGAAGGGATTAAGCGCTAGCTCTACTACGACAAGAATTGGAGGAGCTTAGAATGCAAAAAGAGGTAAAAACATCAATTTGGTGCACCTTATGTAAGAAATCAGGACATTCTTCTCAAGATTGTCCGGAGAGGTTGGTGTTTCAATTTTGTGGAAAACCAGGCCATCAAGCAAAGGATTGCTAATTTCTCAAGGGGATGCAAGCGAATTGGACATCACCAAGTGTATCCGTACATCAGCCCTTATTACCAACTCCAAGATTTCAAATCGAAAGCATGTATACCGCTCCTCATGTAAACTCCTCTAACGAAAGAAAACCTCCATTTAGAAGACCAGCTCGTACAAGGGGATCAGCTCCATCCTACCAAGTCAATGTTATCTCTGTCAATAAGGGAAAGCAACCAACAATTCATTCAAGTAAGAGAGAAGAGAGCAACACTCTTAAATATCCAGGTACCCAATTTTCTCCTATACACTCAGAGTGGCACTTATCTGAGAAAGAGGACCCGAATGTGTGTGATGCCCCTGGGCAATTTGGACGAATTCTTTCATCTAAAGAAGTTGTCCCATTTTTTAAAAATGGTCAAGTTGAGCAAGTCGACTTAAAAGAGGAGCAAGTGACTAAAAAATTTGACCAATTTTGTAAAAATGACCACGTTCACAAAGTAGACCAATTTTTGAAAAATGGTCAACTTGAAGTTGCCCAAACTTTTAAAAATAGTCTACTTAAAAAAGGTCAAATTTTTGAAGTCAACTTATTTTTCGAGGATGACTCAATTCAAGAAAATAGACTATTTTTTGAAATCGACTCTTTTGCCCAGATTCATGCCACTCCACTAAGTGATCTTGGTCAACTTCATGGAGATGTTTCCCTGCACAATCATGGACCGGAAGAAGAAACCCCAAGCTATGCTCCAGAGTTAGAACCTGATTCACAACAGAGAGAAGAAGGAAATCAAGAACTCAATGCAAGCCCATCCTTAAGCTCAAGTCCAGAAGCTAGACCGGTGGCGTTGCAAGAAATGGATCAAGAACAAGGGGTTAAGACAAGAGCCCAACAAAATAAAGCAGAAGCAAGGGTCCTCCAAGAAAAAGACTCAAGTACGAAAAATTCTGAAGTTTTGCAGGAAATAGACAAAGTTTTTGAAGAAACGATGAGAGAACTCCATTCATGTAACAAGCCTCCTCTACCTTCACCAATACCATCCATCATCAAGGAGGAAATATTAAAGAACACCTTCCAGCAAGTATCGTTGTATGATCTATTAAGAATGGATGAAAGGTTTAGAAGTGAAGTTATAGGGATCATAGAGACATTGTCTCCTCCAACAATGCTTGCAATAAGTGGTGGGCACACTCCAACGAACCTGATGAAAGCTTCAATTCCCAAGAACTTCACAAAGGTATCAACCAACTCTCTAACCGACTTTAGGAGTCCATGTCTATCGGTCACTATATATGGAATTACTATAAGTGGAGTAATAATCGATGGAGGTTCAGGCATAAATCTCATGCCAGATTTTACCCTCAAATCACTTGGACTCCAACTTTCAGGTGAAGCAAAGTTCACAATAACCTTGGCTGACCAGAGTCAAGTTAAACCTCTTGGTATTGTAGAGAAGGTACCGGTAGAGATGGACTGGCTGACATTCTTTCTAGATTTTGTGGTGTTAAATTTACCGCAGGTCAATGGAGGCTTTCCTTTACTCATAGGGAGGCCATGGCTAAGGCACATCCAAGCCATGCATGATTGGGGAAATGATACTATTTTAGTTAACCTGCCAGGGAAAGTACAGAAACAAGTACACTTAGATCCAAAAGGATCTCATGGAGGTAATGCTCATTCTTTCACTATTCCCGAAGAACAACACATTCCTATCGCGGAAGCATGTAATGAAATTGAAATAAACGATGACCAAGATCTTTTGGAATGGATGGAAGCCTTTCCATGCTATGACATATCTATTTGTGAAGGAGACTCTGAACAGGTAGAAACTCTTGGGCTTGGAGAACCCGTCATGGACTTGAGGAGAGGAAAGAAAGGAGTCTCGAAGGATTTGACCCAAGGAAAGGAGAAAAGAGCTTCAATAGACGACTACCGATACCATCCGACATACCGTGGATGAAAGAGCTTTCACCTTCATGGATGCAAGAAAAGGAATCAAAAATCAACATAGAGGAATCGCCGGCCTATCCATAATGCATTTTTGAAGATCAAAACGAACAATCAGCCATGTCATCTCAACCTGTAAGGCAAGTCAATCTTGGAAACGAGGAACACTCACAACCGATCTTACTAGCAACATTGCTTTGGGATCATCCGTCCTTGCTCCATCAGGTAACCACTTTCATGCAAAACTTCAAGGATGTGTTTGCATGGAGTTACCATGACTTAGAAGGAATTCCTGTTCATCTTGGAGAGCATTCTATTCCATTGATTCATGATGCTAAGCCAGTAAGAGGAAGGATTTATCAACTTAATCCAATGTATGCTAAAGCGGACAAAAAAGAAATAGAAAAGCTTGAGGATGCGAGAATCATTGTCCCAGTTGAGCATTCTGAATGGTTATCATCGATGGTAATAGTCCAAAAGAAGCAATCCAACAAGATTCGAGTTTGTGTCGATTTTCGGGCTCTCAACAAGGTTACGATTCCCGATTGGCTTCCAACCCCATTTTCAGAACAAGTTTTGGAAGATGTGGCTGGTCATGTTTTATACAGTTTCATGGATGGATTTAGCGGATACAACCAAGTGTTCATCCATCCAAAGAGAAAAAGAGAGGGCTAACACAATCACTACGCTGCTCCTACTTTGGCTGCCATGTCTTGGAAGAATGAAGGAAAGTTGATCGGGATTTTTTGTCAGACCTGTGCAGGAAAAAACAAGAGAGGCCGACTACCATGCACAAAGATCCACAACATCTATCTCAATGAGCGCAAAGATAGGAGTTATGAGCTTGTATTGTTAAGTGCGAGCAACATGTTGCCAATCGAATCGTTGAAGAGTCGCTTGGTTCCTGATAAAGAGAGGTGATTTTGGCACCCCTTAGGCTTGTTAAGTCCATGGATGTACTGTTGAAAAGGATCACCATGGTTACCCGCTACAACACGCTACCTATCAGACCATGCACAATTTACAGAAGACATGACACTAGTGAATTGAATACCTGAATTTTCACCTCTTCCAGGTGGCAAAGAGAAGTGATGACTTCACCGCATTTGTGGGGTGGGGGGGGGGGGGGGGGGGGGGGGGGGGGGGCAATACACCACATGAAAGGGAACCGAAGGGAAGAAACTAGTGCGCGCCATCAATATCGCATCCTTTGCCGCCTTTCACTATAAGCTCATTCAATTAGGATATGGAAAAACAAGCATATTTACTTATAAAAAACTAAGTGAAGGCAGGCTATTTAAAAGATACCAATCAAAAGAAGAGTTTTGCAATTCGTAAAAGGTAGATTCCTTATGAAAATCTTAAAATCATTTATCGAACATCCAAGAGTAAAGAACTATAGATATATAGTGTGGAGGTTTAAGGATCAACATTGAACCTTTGAAAAAGGATTTCTTTTGTTTCTTGATATATTTGAACTCTTTACAGCCCACATTTCACTACACACGCATGTATATGAGGTTCAACTTGTGAAAGGTTAGAAGCTTCTTTCTAGGAATAACACACCTCAAAGCCCCTTGTAAGGGATTAGACACCACCTTGAGTAGTACTCAAAGATAAGACCTTCCCTGTGCACTCTATGCACAGACATACTCTCTCAAGAACATGACACCCAAAACTCAATACAAGGGAATGCAACTAAAGAGGGAAAGAAGAAGACCACAAGGCTACAAAGCTCAAAGCAAAGCTCAAGATATGAAGAGGAGGACCAAGGCTTCTACACCAACAACAACAAAAAAGAGGATCCCATCAATGAATCAAATTAAAGTTACAACAAAAAAGAGCTATAAGGCAAAGAAAACACCTACCCCACGATTGTATATCCTTATGTATAAGCATGTCTAAGAATGCCACATGTTCCTAGACCCTAGGGATG
>MU260551.1:95000-182500 GCA_020310875.1 Ceratopteris richardii
AAATTTTCTGAAAATACTGAAATTTCTGAATTTTCTGAAAATACTGAATTTTCTGAAAATACTGAATTTTCGGAATTTTTCTCAAAAAAATTCTGAATTTTCTAAGTATATTGCATATACTGAATATGAGGTAACTTTTCCAAACTCAAAAAACCTCACTTCAAGTCTCCAACATCTGCGACAAATACTCTTTTACCTCAAGAGTTAGGTAAAGAAGAAAAATACTTCTTTGTAACTTGTCATATACCAAGTAGCTCTGAAATGACACTCCAAGAATTCTTTGAGGGAACATATAAGCTACTTGCTCAAAATTTTCAACTTATACATAACTCATACACATATGAGTCATAACATATAAGTTGTCTTAGATATCTCCTACTTTACTTTCTCTCAATGTAATTCTTTGTCAAAACCTACAAAAACATGATCAAGTATAATGCAAAACAAGAAACTGCTTCTTCTTTAAATTATCTTCTTCACATAACATGTTCTCGTAGACTTGTCTTTGGATGTAGAGGATAAAAGTAGGAAAAGTATATGGGAAATATAAGAGAAAAGGAAGTCTTACTTTCCCTTTGAAATTGATGGACTTTCTTCTTCTTCATCTTTCTTCCACCTGATGATGTTATCAATATCTTCAAACTTCTCTTCCATACCTTTTGTTCTCTTCATCTTGAAGTAGCGAGCACTCTTAACTTCTTCAAATGAATTTTTCTCTTCCTCTAGTGTTAAGAGTAAGAGACAAAACAAACATGGTATATAAATGGAAGTGAACATAGAAGATAAAACATGCTTCTACCATCTCAGCATATGCTGAAACAACACTCTGCTTCAAATGTGACCGATGTGTCTGAATTCACCAACCTCTCCCTTGAGTTGACTTAATGTTGAATTACCTCTCTATGTACAAAATCTGATCAAAAAACTTTTGACCTTGTGTTGACTGAAAACAAAACTGATCTGATCTCCAAATTTGTCTTCTTAGATAAGCTTTCTTGCCATGAAAGAGATCTATCAAAACTGTCAAGAACAACCTCTAGATGCCTGTTTTGATGTAGCTAATGCTTTAACTTTCAAATTAATGAAAGTGTTCAAAAGCACTTCTTGAATCCTTCAAATCTCTTCATAACTATTCTTCTAAGATATGACCTGCAAATGATAATCTCATAGTAGAAACTAACACCTGTGATTTGATGTTGATCTTGTTCCTTCATCTTCTCCAAACCATTGTTTTTCCTTGAATTTGAAGTAGTCTTCTCTTCATCAAGTCTTGGTCTTCATACAATACTTCTGTAAAGTATTTCCATACTTCCAAAAGTATTTGACTGCTAACAGATCATCAACTTCATACTCCACATTGATAAATAAACATGTGACTAAATTGCCTAATTCTCAAATCTCTACTCATCTAGATTAAGTGTGTATGTCATATGTCAAATGTTAGAAGATGCTCTGAAACCATATGTTGGTAGTCTGGAAGCTCTGATACCAAATGTTGGAAATTAGGTAGGTCCATAACAAATTCCACATTTCCCACAGGTCCAAGATCTATAACACAGATTCAAGCATCTTCCAAAATTAACAATAGATGGAAGATTGAATGTATAGAATTTACAAGAATGTAGAGACAGAAATCTGAATATGTATGAGATGTATGACCTGATAGGTTGTAGAAGAGTGTATATGAGTGACAGAAAGAGGAAAGATCAGTTTGAAACCGATATTCAGCAAACCCTAATCTGAATTTAGGCTACGGAAGACTCTAAATCAAATGTGTGTGCGATAGATCACATACTTACGGACTTAGCATAGAATGCTACCATGTTGCTGACAGAAATCCTCGTATCATATGGAAACACCTTCTCTAACATCTCATTTGATGCATGTAGCATGCATGTACTCATTCTCCTTTATGGATGCCACTGCCTCCATGTATGCCGAATAGGACTCCTCTAGATATGGATGCCACCGCCTCCATAAGCTCCAAGTACTACCTGTGTGCATAAAGAGAATATGTACCTGAATAGTTAACATAAGATGTAACTTTATGTTAAGCTCCATCCAATGTCTTTGAAGCAAGGCAGTCAAGTGCGTTCAATTCGGTGCGCATAAGGTGCGAGGACCGAATGGTATCCCAAGGTAAGGTGCGTAAGGTGCATTGTTACAAATACACATATACCCAAAAGATGTATTATATACATATATTATGACATTTTTATACCACAAATAAAGAAAGCACCTATTATAGTTCATTATTAGCTAATAAACTGTCTCTTAATGTATGTGTGGACATTGGTTATTGGCTAATAATTGGTGTGTGTGTGGAACCTCTCGTTCTCAAGAATCCAGTCGAAGTCAAAGGCTAAGGCTCATGACTAATTATAGGTAAGGATTGATCATTGAAGGTTCGAGCCTCAAGGCTATGCTCATCTGCTCATGGGTTAAAGTTCACTAAGGTCACAAAGTGGAGGAAGAAGATTCGTCGTAGCATAGATCTGTTTTTTAGTAATAATTTTTTAAATTATGTAACGATGAGTTTATGGCACCGGATGGCACCGGAAGCACCGCACCGCATGAACTCAAAAAACTTTAGGTATGTAGCACCGGATCTGCCCTGCTTTGAAGTACTCCAAAATCTTCATGTAGAAGACAATCTTCAAATACATCATGTAGATGGCTGATCCAAACCACCAAGCTGCTGACAGGTAAGTCTTCTCCATAAGCAAGAGTGTGAGCACACTCTTCTGTTAGATATGCTCAATACTCCACCCTCATGTGACCACAAATGATCCATGGTGCTCTAAGTTGTAAGGCCCCCATTATGAGGATAAGCCATTATGAGAGCCCGGACATTTGTGGAACCCTAACTTTCAAGTTAGATGAGGTCTATGTGTGACCGTTGATGGTTGTAGATGATCTTTGTGAGCCTAGCCGTTATGTTAGGTAGGGCATAGACTTCCAGGCCATTGGGTTGCCATTTAAGGTGAAAATAAAGGCCATGTGGCGTCGCGCGATTGGGAGTGCAGAGGGGGGCTTGCCTCCTTCTACGGGGTCCGAGGGGCCTATCCACCCAATCCGTAGGGCGAAGACAGTAGGACTTCGGGTGGTGGAGATATTGTCAAATCATATATTTTATGGACTATTTTGTATCTCCCGACTACGTTTATCTATATCGAACCGTCTTGTAAAAGCTATATAAGCACGCGCCAGGTTGAGCTTTACATAGCATTGCACACTAGTAAGCCCTTCATCTAGAGTCTATCTAGATCGCCATCTAAGCTCCACATTGGGACCGAACGGGTGAACAGCACCATCATTGTAACTGCATTACTTTCGGCAATCTGAGAATTTGAGTTCTCTACCTCTCAGTCTGCGTCCATCTTTGTATGCATTTTTCTCTCAACTCTGTCTATAGGTCTATTCCGTTGTGCTGTTATTTTTCTTACATATTCTCCAAGAAGAACTCCATAGCTCCTCCTCACGTGCTTCAATAGCTGCTCCATAGCTGCCCATATGTGCACGATGGCTGCCTCATGAGTGCTACAGCACAACCACCTCAAACTCCACTAAGAATTGGCGTTGGATATTCCAAATAAGTGACCAAGAGCTTTCTTATATAGGCTTCATGATTCCTAGCAATCAATTTCTAAAAAAGCTGATTTTTAACGCAAAAATAAAGCTATCGCTTTATTTTTATTTGTAATTGTTGTTTTATTTTGAAAAGCTGCTTTATTTTTATAAATCGCTTTAAAGTGCTTTTCTCTTAGCTTTTTCCATACTTTGACCACCTGATGAATGAATTGATGACATTTTTATGACCTGTAAGCTCAGAGCTATCAAATGAGGTAAAAACCCTCTACTTAGGACTAACTGTGAGCCATAGTGGTTAGGTGTGTAAAGTTTGGTGTGTTCGATGCATTTAAGGTGCGAGGACCGAACCTTACGTCCTAGGTAAGGTGCATAAAGTACATTCCATAGGGTTTAGGTGCGTTTAAGGTGCGAAGACCGAACCTTACGTCATAGGTCAGCCTCGTAAGGTGCGTTTACATATTTTATATATGTAATATTATTGATCATATTACATAATTACATATATCAATGTTTAATGATCTGTTACATAATAGAATCAATATTATAATCATCATGCTTTAATAGAATTGCATATTAATGGTGAGCATTGAGCAATGAGTTGTTAGAAGATAGTGCTTATCAAAAAGAAATAAACATATACAATGTACATTGTACACCTAACACATTACACATTACACCAGTTACCAGTAACATCACATTAGAGAGAAAACCAAAACCACTAAATGGATTATATACATGCTACATCATGATGTAAAATCAAAATACAACCATACAATAAGACTCGTCACTCGAGAGTCAAGCCTCAATCCATAATGTGATATGCTCATTACGGCATTGCCACGTAATACATGGAATATAAGTGATGAATCAATGATCATGTCACGTCATAGATGAAATCATAAAACTACTACTCTGACTCTAAGTCATCTAAACTGATGGACTCCTCTAATGACGAATCCTCTCTCGATGAGGAAATATCAGCCATGGCTATGATATTTCCATCATCATCGAACTCTTGGACAGGTGTATCATGTATATCCTCCTCAAGTGGGTTTTGGAGCTTCTCTACGTCGAGGGCGCAACTTACGCCTCCTTCCTCTAGATGCAGGTGTAGATGCACTGGTAGAAGGAATATCCTTTGTGGCTGGTGTATGTCCTCCTTGTGAAAGAGCCCGAGAATGTGATCGTGTGATGCATCTATCAACATTCTCCAACTCTAAGTGAAGCATGCGATATATTTCATCTTGTTCATCAAGAAGAGATGAATCTACATCGATGCTTCCTTTTGATCTGAATGAATCCCCGAACACAAGTGGAGATACCTACATTAAAAAAAGGTCTGATAAATCATTAATATACACATATTTAATTTAAATTTTTCTTATAAGTTCTAAGTTATGCATTATCAAATGATTACCTGTCGAGGACATGTCATGTTTTTGAAATTACACAATAAACGTAGATTGGCCTTACAAAACACGCTCTCAAGTTGTACAATACTCAAGCGATTTCTCAACTTGGAGTGCACTAATGCAAATGTACTCCAATTGCGCTCACAAGCGCTAGGAGATGAATCCTACAAAATAGAATACTTATACTATATACAATAAACCTTTTTAAAGACAATAATGTTTTAAATCAATTTATACATACCTGAGAGAGAACTCTCAATGCATGACGACAAATGTGTGGATCCCATATCCGTAAGTGTTTCACCACTCTATAGGTTTTGCTGTGACTTCTGAACGTAGAGAAGTGGAACGCGCATAGAAGATCCCAATGTTCGCATATATGTTGAAAAATCTGCATCAAAAGCTATCTGAGCATCTGGATCCATGATGCGCTCTATATACATGTCCATGTGGCGAAGACTAACTTCTAACCACAAATCAGGACTCTTGAAGTATGGATGTAACAGAGCTTCAAATCCATGAATGGGACGTGATAAGAACTCCCATCGTGAATCCACTGAAAGAGGCCGCGGAGAGCTACGTCGTGGTGTGCTCGGTTGCTCCAAACACCAAGGGAGTGGGCTGCTGCGTGAGGAGAGAGAAAGTAGAGAGAGAAACCTGCGCAGAAATTTGGAGAAGAAGATGGAGAAGCTGAAGTTGAAGAAGTCCCAATCAAGTTATGAGAGATTTGGGACCAAGTCTTATTGATAAGTGACTTTTAGGTCATTTGGGCATGTTCACACATGGCCAATGACCAAAAGTCATAAAAATAATGTAAATGCCTATAACTCCCCAATTTGGGGTCCAAAAAATACAACAAAAATATGTTTGGAAAGCTCTCGAAGAGAGCTTTCACATGGAAGGGTCAAAATATACAAAAGGAGAGTCCTTGGGACCTTTATCCCCAACAACCTCCCACTTAAAGGACCAAGGAGGCTCCTTTAAGCTAAGTAACTCCCACCATCTGTATACATAGCTGATGTTGTGCCTTGGGTAGACACTTCGTGAGAGCATCTACAGGATTCTGTGAAGTATTGACCTTGATCAAAGTGATCAGGCCATCCTCTAACACCTCTCTGATGAAGTGATATCTCACATCAATATGCTTTGTGCGAGCATGAAACATGGCATTCTTTGCCAAACATATGGCACTCTGGCTATCGCATCCAAGAAGAGGTGCCTTTTCAAGCATCCCAAACTCACTGCAGAGCCGAGCTAACCAAATGGCTTCTTTGGAAGCCTCTATGGCTGAAATATATTCAGCCTCTGTAGTAGATAGTGCAACTATCCTCTGAAGTCTAGAGCACCATGAAATAGCTCCACCTGCAAGGATGTATACATAGCCACTTGTGGACTTGCGTGTGTCCACATCACCTACCATGTCTGAATCACAAAATCCTTTTAACTCCAATGGACCCTTTCCATAACATAAGCATTTACTTTTGGTCCCTTTCAAATATCTCAAGATAGATTTGACTGCCTCCCAATGAGCTCTACCAGGATTAGCCATGAACCTGCTAACAACTCCCACTGCATGAGCAATGTCTGGCCGAGTGGCAACCATAGCAAACATAAGTGAACCACAAGCTGATGCATATGGAACACTCTTCATGTAACTGGCTGCATCACATTTTTGGGACAGTCATCCTTGGAAAGCTTAACATGTGGCTGCAATGGCACTCCAAGAGGCTTAGCATCAGCCACATTAAATCTGTCCAGCACTTTTTCAATGTACTTTTCTTGGGATACCTGCAAAGTATGCTGCTGTCTATCCCTTTTTATACGCATACCAAGAATATGCTCAGCTTCCCCAAGGTCTTTCATTGAGAATGCAGAGTTCAGCTGCTGTTTTAGAGCATTCAGAGTGCTCTTTTTCTTCCCAGCCAGCAGCATATCATCTACATACAGTACAAGAATAATTGGGCTGCCATCTTCATCCTTTTTCGTGTACAAACAATGATCTGCATGGCTTCTTTTAAACCCATGTTTGAGCATAAATGCATCAAACTTCTTATACCATTGTCTGGGGGCCTGTTTCAGCCCATACAAGCTCCTTTTCAGTTTGCATACCAGATGCTCTTTTCCAGGAATGGCATATCCTTCTGGCTGTTTCATGTACAGCTCTTCATCTAAATCACCATGCAAAAAGGCTGTTTTAACATCCATTTGGAATAATTCCAAATCCAAGGCAGCTGTGAGAGCAAACAACACACGTAAAGTGGTCATTTTCACCACTGGAGAGAACACTTCTTGGAAATCAATGCCCTCTTTTTGGGCATATCCCTTAGCAACCAGCCTTGCCTTATACTTGGGTTTGCCATCAACAGTTTTGATTTTGTACACCCACTTGTTTGGAATGGCTTTCCTTCCTTTGGGTAACTCAACCAAATCCCAAGTATCATTTGCATGCAAGGCCTTTATCTCTTCCTGCATGGCTAACTCCCACTTCTTCTTGTGCTCACATAGCTTTGCCTCTTTATAAGTAAGAGGCTCACCCTCATCTGATAACATAATATAATGTATAGAGGGATCATATCTATTCACTCGCCTCCTAGGACGTATAGATCTTCTTACCCAATGATCAACATTACCAGGCAATGGATCTACATCAGGAGGTACATTAACTTCTTCATTGTTAACAGGCTGCTGTACATCATTTCCAGCCCTGTTTTCAGCATGAATAGGTAGCTGCATATGCCCTTCAGGAGCATCATTTTGCTGTCCAGCATCATCTGGCTCAATAACCACAGGCTCATTGTCATTTCCAGCCATATGTGGTGCATCCCGAGGGTCCATATCAGATTTAACTGGTGGCTGTACATGCTGAAATTTGACTCTTTTATGGTAATCTTTAGAGGCACAATTGTTTTTGAGCAGCCTTGCCTCATTAAATACAACATCTCGGCTGCGTATTACCTTCTTGAGTTGAGGTAGCCAAATCCTGTAGCCCATTTCACCTTCATCTCCATAACCCATGAAGATTCCTTTCATGGACTTTGCATCTAACTTGCTTCTCAACTCAGGCCTTATATGCACAAAAGCATCGCAACCAAAGATGCGTAGGTGGTTATATGAAGCTGGTTTGCCAGACCAAACCTCTTCTGGAATGCCACCTTTTAAGGACATATGAGGGGATCGATTGCAAACATGAACTGCAGTTTTCAAAGCCTCTCCCCAAAATCGATGAGGGAGATTAGCTATGGACAGCATGCATCTCACCCTCTCACATAAAGTCCTATTATACCTTTCAGCCACACCGTTGGAAGAGGGGCTGTATGGGACTGTTAGCTCCCTCTTAATACCAAGATTTTCACAAAATCTATTGAATTCAGCACTTGTAAACTCACCCCCATTATCTGTACGTAAGCATTTCAGCTTTCTACCTGTTTGAGTGGTCACAAATGCATGAAATTTCTTAAATGCAGCAAAGGCTTCATCTTTAGATTTTAACAAATATACCCAAAGCTTCCTAGAGTAATCATCTACAAAAGAAACAAAGTAAAGAGCACCCCCCATAGATTTTGTGGGCATGCTACAAACATCAGAATGAACAAGATCAAGCACATTAGACTTACGAGAGACACCAGAGTAGTAAGAATTCTTTACTTGCTTACCATATTGGCATTCATTACAAAAATCAAGTTTTGAGCCTTTAGCATCAAACTTGTCCAAATTACATAGTTTATCAAGGCCTTTTTGACTCATGTGACCAAGCCTTTTATGCCATAATTCCATATGTGAATGGATTTCAGCCAAAGCAATAAACTTGCCCAGCAAGGCTTTACCATGCAAGCAATAAAGAGTCCCTTTCTTTGTACCTTTAACAATCAGCCTAGAGCCTTTGATAAGCTTCCATGACCCCTTCTCAAAGAGGGTACTATATCCATGCATATCCATTTGCCCAACAGACAATAAGCTTTTCTTGATGCTTGGTACATACCTTACATCATGCAAAACCAGCTCATTGGTACCATCCACTGTGAGATGCACTGTGCCAATACCTTCAATTGAACAAGCATGGTTATTTCCAAGATATACATGTCCATGGCTGCCTGCATGAAAGGTAGTGAAACACTCCTTAATAGGAGTTACATGAAACGATGCACCTGAATCTACAATCCATGTTTGTGACAAAGCATCATTCACAGTAAGCAAGGCATCAATCAAATCCCTCTTTGTGATCTGCATATCTTGTGCATGAATATTAATAGAAGGATCAATAACTTCAGCATGCTCTGCTTCCATAGTAGCACAAAGTATATCTTCTGCATCTGATAGCTCCTCAATGATGACACTAGAGGCCACATTGGCCTTCTCTTTGTCTTTGTCCTTTGAGGTATCATGTGCTTCATTCTTGGTGTCCTTTTTCTTCCTGTCACCTGTGTTCTTCTTTCTTTCTAGTTCAGCTTTATAGAATCTGCAATCAGGCTTCTTGTGACCTTTCCTACCACATTGATAACAAGTCACTTCAGCCTTGCCTTTGCTTTTGCTCCTGTTCCTCTATACATTTCCACTTTTCTTTTCTGTTCTTCCTCTAGCCACATTGGCTAAACCACTGCCCTCTCCACTAGCTTTCCTCCTGATTTCCTCATTCAAAATAGAACCCCTTACACCATCAAAGGTAAGACTGGGGCTATTCGAAAGTGAAACAACCAATGTTTCCCACGAATCAGGTAAGGTCATCAACAAGAAGATGGCCTTAAGCTTATCATCAAATGGAGGTAATCCAGAGTCCTGCAATTGTGATAGAGTACCTGTAAACAAAGATAAGTGCTCAGCCGCACTTTTTGACTCATCAAGTTGCATACACACTAGCTTACGCATAAGATGCACTTGATTTACAGGCGTGGTATTTTCATAAGTGGCTTTCAGCTTCTCCCATACCTCAAAAGCAGTTGTAAGGCCTTTCAAATCCACTAAGATTTCATATGATACAGCCATCTTGATGTAAGTGATGGCCTTCTTGTTTAGGTTCATCCATGCTGCATCTGTCATATCTTCAGGCTTGACTTCCTCAAGAGCCCCTTCACAATCTTTAAGAAAGAGGATGCCCAACATTCTCTCTTTCCACAAATCGAAACCATTACCTTCAAATCTCTTGATCTCAAACAAGCTTTTGACATCAGAGGAGGTAGAGGCCATGTTTGCACACTAAGAGCTTCAAAATTTCACCAAAAAGGTAAAATTCACCTGCTGTCCTGTGCGCAATTACCTTAGGAGACTATAGCTGAGAAATTAAGCCCAAAAACTGTTCAAAACTTGCAAAAAACAATTTCTGAAATTTTCTGCAGAAAATTTCAGAAAATTCCAGCAAGCTGTAATTGCATCAAAAACAACAAATTTGTTGTTTTTCAACCACAAAAGGCATACATAGATGTAAAACCAAGGCAATGGGTGCTTGTTTTCACAAAAGCCCCAATTTTTGCAGCAATATGACCTGTAAAATCAGAGAAATGACCTACTGTAATAAGTTTCCAGCAAGTGTGCACTTCCTCAATCTTTGTGCATGTCCTCCCACTTGAAAAATAAGAGAATTTCTGCCACAAAAGACCTGTAGATGAAAAAATCAGCAATGTGGATGCTGAAAAAGACCTGTGCGGATACAAAAAGAAGAATAGAAGAGATTCTTCGCGATGAAACTCTCTAAAAAGCACAAAATTTGCTTCAGCTTTGCTCCGGGCTGAAGTAATCCTCCAAAAACAGCCCTTTTATCGCGAAAAAAGAAGGTTTTTCGCGATGAAATTCTCCCAAATGCAAGAAAACACCTTAAGCTCAACATAGGCTGAAGTAGAAAAACAGTTTGAGCAACTTTGTCGCGATGGAACAGCTCAAAGCTCTGATACCAGTTGAAAGAGGCCGCGGAGAGCTATGTCGTGGTGTGCTCGGTTGCTCCAAACACCAAGGGAGTGGGCTGCTGCGTGAGGAGAGAGAAAGTAGAGAGAGAAACTTGCGCAGAAATTTGGAGAAGAAGATGGAGAAGCTGAAGTTGAAGAAGTCCCAATCAAGTTATGAGAGATTTGGGACCAAGTCTTATTGATAAGTGACTTTTAGGTCATTTGGGCATGTTCACACATGGCCAATGACCAAAAGTCATAAAAATAATGTAAATGCCTATAACTCCCCAATTTGGGGTCCAAAAAATACAACAAAAAATATGTCTGGAAAGCTCTCGAAGAGAGCTTTCACATGGAAGGGTCAAAATATACAAAAGGAGAGTCCTTGGGACCTTTATCCCCAACATCCACAAGACTCAAAACATCACTTTTCCTGTTAGAAGTTTGAATTAGTAAACTTTGAAAAATAATAAAGTTTTAAACATAAAAAGAAATATGGAAAAAAATCATACCTGGAGCTCGATAAAGTGGATACATGAGCAATGCCCTGTCGCATATGTCTATATAAATGGTACACCAAGCCAAGCCAAGCGTGGATCCCTCCATATCAACCACTCCAAGAGCAATGTGTATGCACTTAAGGACAGGGATAAGATTTTGTATCTCTGCCCAAAAATCCATGTCTAATACTTTGCATTGCACGTATTTCGCGCTCTTCGATTGAGCCATTGGCATCGCATTCCACCTCCTATCTATTATCGTCAAGCGCAAGGAGTGCATAGACTCGTAAAGGCATGTAAGCACATAGAATATGTATCTGAAACGTGTGTCAAAAATGCGAACCAACTCTTTCTCACTATTAGTACGGAATATGCTAGGTGCATGATGGTTCTTACGTATGAATGTAATAATCCCTTTGGCATCACTAATAATAGGGGAAACCCATGGGAGTTTTCCTATGTCCTCAAATAGTAAGTCTATGCAATGTGTCGTGCAAGGGGTCCAAACTATAGAGGGATACTCACTCTCTATTAACTCTCCCATTCTTTTACAGTTAGACGCATTATATGTAATAACTTGGACTACATTTTCACGTCCAACCTCTTCTATGGCACTCTTGATGTGCTCAAAAATAAATTCCCCAGGGATCCGTGTGCCTACACTGCTACAATCTACCCCACGGAGAAAGTAAATACCAATACATGAGGAGACCATTATATTTATCATGTGGCGACATCTGATATCACTCCAACCATCAGACAATATAGAGCATCCATATGTCTTCCACCTTAACTTTTTAGGCTACATAAGCACCTCTATCCTCTCTTCTCCTCAATAAACATGGGCCCACGCAATCTATTATAGTCAACACCATACCAATCATCACATTGCCCCACTTGTGCAATGGCCTTAACCATCCTCTTCCATGCATCTGTATGAACTACGTTGAAAGAGAGATTGCATTCAAAAATGCAACCCTCTATTTCAACCTCGGCAGCTTTTTGTCTCTCTTTTGTAGTCCCACAGCTATGAAAGAGGTATGAAGTGATGCTTGTCTAGATCTTTGTGATACTGATGGTAGGTCAGGAATGGTCTCTGACTCACTTTCATCTCTTTGTGAAACACCTCTTTTTCTCGAAGTCCTACTAGGCTCCGTCTGAATCTCCTCTAACATGTCTAGAGAGGATGTTGCAAGCTCACGACAACGGGCTTCCAAATTTGCTTGTGCAATATTATGTTCTTTTTGCACACCTTCTGCAATCTTCGGAGGAACCTCTAAACATGCACCGATACCCATGCCACCTAATCCTAGCACATGACATATCAAGCGTGGTGGTACAAAATGTCTTACCAGAGCCTATAGTGTTTGCCAAGGTATCATGGTGCAAGTTGCCAAGTTCAAAGTTGGGACATGCTACATATGCATTGTGTATGTGGCATGTGCATTGTAATTTGTGTGGCCGTTAGACATGTAACACCATGAAATCTGGAATCATATATATGGCTGTTGTGCATCATAATTCATGTTGCATGCATGTGCCACATGTGCATGTGGTTACAACTTACTGGTATGTATGTATGTGTGCACACTGCAAACTGCACTGTGCAATGTGCATGACGTGATTCTGCATTTAAGGCTTAAATAATCATATGGATAATGGCCTATCATGTATTTAAATTCAGCTGAAGTCTGGGTATTTAACTGAAGTCTAGGTATTAAATATTTGTTCTAGGTCTTCATATTTCTCACTTCTGAGAGTCAGTACTGTTGTAGTTCTGAATATATGAATCATGACTCTTCATGAACATTGAACATATAAGCTATAGTTTATGATCTATTATAAATATAATATATAATTATTAATATAATATAATATATTTATAATAGATCGATTCAAATTTCATTGACAGTAGACTATACTCAGCACTAAACAGTTAACAGCACTAACTTCTAAGTACATACTACAATGTGCATAATTCTCGAGTTGACTGAGGCAGACAAATAGAAAAATTACAACAGTACTGAAGGTGAAAATACCCATACATGTATACAACAGACCAGCTGAAAATACATTTTATGCCATTATCCATATGATATAATTTCAAAATTCAAACTTCAAACTCATGGCTGTGGCTGATATGAGTAACGAGTTCATGCTTATGATGTGTATGTCACATCATACATGTCACATGTGTGACTCGTGAGTCGTATCCATAATCCAGCAGATAAACAGCAGTTGTTTGAAGTTTGAACTTGTGTTGTAGACTGTAGTGCACTCAGGACTGTGGATATTGAATATATCCAACGGACCAGCACAGTCCTCGAATATATCCAAGGCATGTCTGATATAGCACAAGAGTCAAGACTGAAGTGCTTAGTGGATTAAAAAAACAAGCTACAACATACCGGGTGGAGTCTCTCTCTCTCTCTCTCTCTCTCTCTCTCTCTCTCTCTCTCTCTCTCTCTCTCTCTCTCTCTCTCTCTCTCTCTCTCTCTCTCTCTCTCTCTCTCTCTCTCTCTCTCTCTCTCTCTCTCTCTCTCTCTCTCTCTCTCTCTCTGTGTGTGATATGAAAACGAAACTGGACAGCATGCACGAGGAGGGGGAGATCGCTCCCAGCTAGAGGACATTCAGGTGACTATCAAGAAGGAGTGTATGGAGGTGGTGCAGAGCGAGCTTGAGACTAAGAAAGATGGATGGGTCTTGGTTGTAAAAAAGACCTTCGACAGGAGGCAAAGAAGAACAACCACCATGAGGAGATCCACATAGTGCATACCACCATTGAGGAGGAGCAAATGCGACAGGCTCGCAGGCTCAACGTTCGTGTATTCGGCCTCACAGAGACAGACGGATCACCATAGCAGGACGGGCGTCGCTTGTGCACATTACTTGGATACCGCGCGGATGAGCCTCTCCCTTTCACCAGAGCCTGGAGAGAAGGACGGGACACCACACGGAGCAGAGCACTTATCCTTCAGTTCTCAAATGAGGCCGGGAGGAGAGACTTCCTGAGACGACGGGCAGTACTACGCACTACACCAGGCACCCCCATCTATTTGGATGACGACCTCACACGGATGCACGTAGAGCACAGACGGGCATGCATGCCGCGTGTCCTCCAGGCCATACGAGAGGGACATCGTGCCCTATACAGAGACGGTCGGGTCATCATTGATGGACGGCCCATTGACTAGGGATTCGCGGCCTACGAGACAGCACAGCAAGAGGTGCACATTGCAGTCTGGAACTACAATGGATCTTTGTGGACACATCCAGGGCGCCTCGAGGAGGTGATGGAGGGCAGAGACATTATCTTCTTGACAGAGACACACGAGAGCCCGGGGAGGAGCTTACCGAGGATTGAGGGCTTATGTAGCTTGGCACACCACCGATGCTAGTGGAGGCCCTCTTCCAGTTGGTGACCTTCATTCTGAGAGTCAGAGAGCTCCCCACCAGCAGACTCACCAGGCTTGCATTTGAGAGCTCTAGACATTGGGAAGAGACAGGGCATGAGAGAGTATGGTATGCACAGACTTACCGATGGTTAGCAGACCATGGCATGAGCATTACGGATCTCCCCCCTTTTCAGTATGACCTCTCTTCCCCCCACATTACCCTCTCTCGTTCGGAGAGGAATAGGATCATCCATCAGGACCTACTACAGATACACATGAGGGAGACATGGATAGCACCACGGGAGCCTCTTTCCACAAAGAGGCAACACTACAGAGAGCACTTCGTGACTGTGACAGCGGATGGTTTCATTCAGAGACCACGATACATGGATAAATATATGGCACCAGCTGAGAGAGTGGCCATTGGGCAGCTCAGAGTATCATCACACCAGCTCGAGATTGAGGTTGGGCGAGCCACACATACCCCGAGGGATGAGAGATTATGCAGGATATGTAGAGAGGAGGTGGAGGACGAGGAGCACTACACATGTAGATGCCAAGCATATGAGGACATCAGAGACCGCTACCCACAGCTATTCAGGGGGCCCAGAGAGATCACGGCTTTATTGGGGACAGAGGACCAGCGCCCTCTAGGTCGTTTTCTAGTAGAGCTCCAGCACCGCCGTGCATCACTCCTCCAGCATCTGATGGAGATACACCTTGCCCCCCCCCCTTAGACTTATATTACAGATTTTTTCAGACCCACAGCCACTCGAGGACCCAGCTCGATGCGGGGTGTCACATTACACAGAGCAGAGGAGCTTAGACGACAGCGTTGACGATCGAGAACCCGAGTCCGGAGAGCCAGTCTACATCAGAGAGAGATTCAGGCCATTCACGCACGCCATGACATGGAGATACGGAGACGTCAACAGCGCACCCCTATCGATTTGGACGTTCAGAGCATTTTGAGGATCACCATGATGCCTTACCCACCGATGGATTATATCCTACACCCACTCCAGGCATTTAGTGGGTTGTGATACCATCGAGCCTCCCCTCCCTATGCATATCATATTTGTATCTCACCCATTGAGCATATAGAGTGCATACCCATACCACCCCCACACCCTTGATGCCAGTTACTATCCACTCCTTTTATACCCATTTGCGGTACTCACACTTGGATTGGATCATACTGATGTATATGTTTTGTCTCATAGGCCGATTTTGGCCTCTAATAGACGTTATTTTATTCCCACTACCTCCTCATTACAGGTACCACCATCCTTTGTTGTTTTCCGCCTACACAGTTTTGTGTGGCGAGTATTTTTTTCCTTTCCATTGCTACACAAAGATTACCACAGTTGTATATGATTTTGTCTCATAGGCCAAGTTTGGCCTTTGGAAGACGTTAATATACCTTTCTTTCTTTCTTTCTTTTCTCTCTCTCTCTCTCTCTCTCTCTCTCTCTCTCTCTCTCTCTCTCTCTCTCTCTCTCTCTCTCTCTCTCTCTCTCTCTCTCTCTCTCTCTGCCCACCCTCCGAGAGATCATGGGCTTTAGAGACCAGAGACAACTCGAGCGATTCTTACTAGAGATACAGAGTCGCAGAGATTCCCTACTCCAGCCTACTATAGCACTCCATACAGGAGGGAGACAGAGTCAGCTCACTGACTTCTTTATTCCACGACATGCTTCAGCCCTCCTCCCCTCAGCCCACACACCGAGAGGGGTGACTCTCCAGCAGGCTTAGAGTTCTCGAGCTAGGAGATGACCCCGTGCTATAGGATATCGGGCCCCGAGGCTACACCGACACCAGATTGCAGAGATCCAAGCTAGTGACCATCGCACCACGGAGGAGAGACGATCCCGGATGATGGCCGATCCTGCTACAGCCATCAGGGTGGCCCTGACTCCACCTCCACCTGTGTATCACATCTTACACCCGCCCACTAGCAAAGGATGGAGCTAGTTAGTCGTTTCATATGCATTCTCATGCTTGTTGTACTACCCTTTTGCATATAGACTATCATAGATATCGCACTCCATACACTCCCCCCCCATTTTCATGGGTATCTCCACATGCATACTACGGAGATCTACACCAGCTTTACCAGTTTTTTTTCAGCACTTTTATCTTTTCTGATTGACAGAAGATACACCCATGTACATCGATTTGTCTCATAGGCCGAGTTCAGCCTCTTAATAGACGTAAAAACTCTCTCTCTCTCTCTCTCTCTCTCTCTCTCTCTCTCTCTCTCTCTCTCTCTCTCTCTCTCTCTCTCTCTCTCTCTCTCTCTCTCTCTCTCTCTCTCTCTCTCTCTCTCTCTCTCTCTCTCTCTCTCTCTCTCTCTCTCTCTCTCTCTCTCTCTCTCTCTCTCTCTCTTTGTGGAGCGCGCGCATGTCTCGAACAGTGTGCTTCAATGTCTCAACCGACGGATTGAAAGCGACAGTGACCTAAGTAATGATGCATGGCACCGTATAGCACCAAATAATCGGTTCGAACCGCACCTCTATGCGCCGAATTTTTTTCGGTTCGTTTCCATACCTTACTAGATAAACCACCTTACACGACCGAATTCCAAGAACCGTACGAGACCGAATGCAAGCAATAATGCTCTCGGTTCGCGAACCGATGCAAGCATGCTCTTAGCCCCAAGAAACACCTGACTCAAATAATCCGTGTCGAATGATTCCTCCCGATGCCGACCTTTTACGTGCTTGGAAGCGAAGGAATGTGGATGCACTCTGTACTCTAGTGACAAGTACCTCTTACAGTGTTCTGACTCTGATTCAGCACACCACAAAGGCATGTGAGGCTTGGAACATATTTAGAAATCAATATGAAACTCAAACACGGATTCAGAATTTGGAGAATCAACTAGGAGCAGAAAGGTTTGTTGATAGGGAGACTGCTGAAGTGTTATCACTCGCATAAAGAATCTACGGGATCAAACGGCGGGAGAAGGTGTACCGAAGTCAAGTAAGGAGCTAGCTCGGCATTGTCTGCGAATTTATCCACCGAAGTATGATGGTCTGTTAACTTCCCTTAATACTCAGATAAGACCACATAAAGAATCTACGGGTTTATCACTCGCATAAAGAATCTACGGGTTTATCACTCGCATAAAGAATCTATGGGATCAAATGGAAGGAGCAGGTGTACCGAAGTCAAGTAAGGAGCTAGCTCTGCATTCTCTCTGAATTTGTCCACCGAAGTACGATGGTCTGTTAACTTCCCTTAATACTCAGATCAGACCACAACCACTAACCTTTGAAGAATTCAATGCCTTGCTCATGGAGAAGAAGCTATTGCTCAAGGTAAGGAATGAGAGCAATAAAGGAGAAGCTCCATTCATGGTAAATACCAAAGGTACTAAAATCGATTCTTCAAAAGATGGGAACAAAAAGAAGACGGACAAGAAGAATTTCAAGGGAAAGTGTTTTTACTGTAAGAAGAAAGGCCACAGAATCCAGGACTGTCGCGTTAAGAAGGCAGAGGAGAAGAGTGGCTCTTCAAAAAGTGGTAAGGGCAAGGAGGTTGCTAACAGTGTCAAAACAGAGCTTGAGCTATTCGTTACGGTAGAAGAAATGTGTACCTCGGCTGACGATTCAGCCACATGTGACTCATGGGTTTTAGACGGTAGTGACTTGTCGTACCACAAGCAGAAAAGACCTTTACAGTTCCCTACAGCTTCTAAAGGAACCCCTCATGGTAAAGGTAGACAACAATGCAAGATGCCCCGCAAAGGGCAAAGGTACGATGTCTTTCATTAAGAGTAGAGAGGATATTAGTAAACTTACAGATGTATTGTATGTTCCACAAATCAGACAAAATTTAATTTCAGTAGCTTCTATAACTGATCAGAGTCATCAGGTGTCTTTTAGTAAGACAGGGGCTGAAATTTTGGACCGGAATAATAATATTGTCGGGACCGGAGTAATAATGTTGTCGGAAATTTTGGGAAGAGGCCGTAAACATAGTTGTTTATATCTTGAATCGTAGCTACACAAAGGCACGTGATGGAAAAACTCCACATGAAGCCTACATTGATAGAAAGCCTTCTGTTTCCCATTTCAAGGTGTTTGGAAGCGAGTGTTATGTACACATTCCGAACAAAGAAAGAAACAAGCTTCAACCAAAAAGCACCAAATATATCTTCTTAGGGTACAGTGAAGAGAAGAAAGCTTACAAGCTTTATGACCCCGAAGCAAAGAAGATCATAGCGAGTCACGATGTGGTGTTCAAAGAGGAGCAGCCGCATGCGGTGGAAGAAGAAAAGAAAGCTTCCACTCTATCATCAAACGAAGAAGTAATCCACTATGAACCCGACCTAAGAGCTAGCCCTTCTATGAAAGAGAAGGAAGCATCATCCTCGAATGATGAGACTGTAAGTCAACAACCTCCTATCACTCACGTGGAAAAGCCATTGCAACAATGGATAAGGTAGCTCTATGATTCCGCAAATCCCATTCCACAGTCAATTGAACAAATTGCGGATGGTCCAAAGCGATCATAGAGAATAAAGGAACAGAGACGAGAAGAAGCCCATATTGTAAACTCAGCATTGATGGCTGAGATTATCGACAAACAAACAAAGGACCCGACAAGTGTGGAAGAAGCACTCCGAAATCCGAACTAGAGAGCGGCTATGCAAACAGAATACAATAATATTATGAAGAATGGAACTTGGGAGCTAGTGGAGCGACCTCCAAAGCGGAAGCTCATCGGCACCAAGTGAATCTGGAAGCTAAAATATAAGGTAGATGGTACTTTAGAGAAGCACAAAGCTAGACTTGTTGCACACGGCTATTCCCAAGTCGACGGCATCGACTTCGGTGAATCATTTGCCCCGAGAGCAAGAATGACTACTATTCGGCTAGTACTAGCTCTGGCTACACATAAACAATGGGCAGAATATCACATCGATGTCAAATCAGCGTTCTTGAATGGAGACCTCAAGGAGGAGGTATATGTGTCTCAACCACCAGGGTTTGAGGCTTCCCATTCAGAGAACAAAGTATGTAAGCTGAAGAAGGCATTGAACGGGCTGAAACAAGCCCCGAGAGCATGGTACCAACGAATAGATAGATATCTTTTGGATATAGGATTCATGTTCTAAAGAAAGGAGAGAAGACAATTGTGCTTGTACTCTATGTAGACGATCTTGCAATCTCCAGAAATGATAATGCACATATTAAACAAACGAAAGATGCCTTAAGTTCAGAATTTGAGATGACGGATTTGGGCTTAATGCATTACTGCTTACGTCTTGAAGTCCGGCCGAAACCAGGGAAGATCTTTATTTCGCAACTAAAGTATGGTATTCTTTACAGTGAAGGATCATCTCTGAGTGGATACTCTATCTCTGAGTGGATACTCTAACTCAAACTGGGCAGGGGATATTGATTCCAAAAAATCAGTTTTTGGGTATTGCTTCTCTTTAGGTTCCAGAATTGTTTCTTTGCTCAGTAAGATGCAGCCGATCATAGCACTATCTTCTACCGAAGCTCAGTACAAAGAAACACGTTTTGCTGCATGTGAAGCAGTATGGTTGAGAAGGGTCCTATGGCATATAGGAATTCAAGGATAGGAGGTTACAAGGTTGCGATGCGACAACCAGAGCTCCATAGCCATCGCCAAGAATCCTATTTGTCATGCACGTACTAAGCACATACAAAGCAAGTACCACTATGTGCAAGAATCGATAGAAGACAAAATTGTGGAGTTATGATATTGTCGAACCGAAGAAAATGGAGCTGACATTTTCACCAAGGCTCTTGGAAAAGAGCATATGTATCGACATCGTTTGAAGCTTGGCATTGGACCAAATAAAAAGTTCACCGCAGGTGGACATTGAGGGGGGCTGTTAGATATACTCAATACTCCACCCGCAAATGACCGCAAATGATCCCGGATACTCTAAGTTGTGCGGCCCCCTTTATGAGGAGAAGCCAATATGAGAGACCGGACCTTTGTGATGAGGTCTACATGAGACCAGCAATAGTTCTAGATGATCTATGTGAGTCTAGTCAGAAGGCTAGACAGGGCATGTACTTCAGTCACACCGAAATTCTGGAGGTATGACAATGCGGTAGTCAACCAATCCGGAATTACGGTGTTGGATTTGGAAGCCAAGTCGGGTCCGATGGAAGTCGAGTTCGGTGGAAGTCCGGTATGGAGGGTTTCAATCCGGGGGTTTACTCATGTGACACGTCCGATAATTACATAATTTGGGTTGTTCCGAAATTATAGGAGATCCTGATGTTTACGCCTAATATATAGCATTTGGAAGTCCCGCAGATCATGACTAAATCACACGATTAGGCAAAACTAATCACTGAGGAGAAATCACGGATACACACACTATAAAGCCCTTCGTCTAGATTCTATCTATATCACCATTGAAGCTCCATAGTTGGAGCGCATGGGTGGAGAGTATCATCGTGTATATTACTGTTGGCATTTTGAGATTCTTAGTTCTCTATTTCTCTATCTATGTACAATTTCTTTTAGTACGTTCTGCTTCTCATTACTCTACCGGACGATCCAATTCCACTCCATTATTCTTGATTGTTATATTTTTTAGCATCTATCACTTCTAAAAGTGAAGGGAAAACTGAGCCATGATAAAGTCTTGCACAAAAAACAAACCCAATAATAATCAAATAAAAAAACAAAATAAAAGTAAATAAATAAATAAATAAATAATAATAATAATCAAACAAAGAAATTTAAAACATAAAATAAAATAAAATAGAATAAAATTTTTAAATATCTCAAAATATATATAGAAATTTTAATAAAATAAAACGAAAAGCAAAATTTAAAAATAAAAAGTAAAAATTATTGTTTTTAAAAATAAATAAATAACAAACAAAAAGGAGTATAATAAAACTACATATAAAGACCAAAAAAAAAACCCAAAATATCTTATCATTAATGATTAGAAAGTTATCCGTATCTATTAAATTTGCTAATGATCAATTTGAATAGATGAAAAGAGGAAGAACCATAAATAAACTTGTTACAAAGTAAGGAAGTCCTTACCTTCTTTAAATTTTCTTGAAGTAAGAAAGTCGGCTTTTTATATGGATATATTCATGTTACGAACATGTTCTTAAATTCAATCCATATCACAAATCCCATGTGAAGTTCATTCCACCAAACAAAGTACTTATTTTGCTATATAGTGGATTCTTTTCCAATCTATGACATGATTACATGAAGATGGATCATCCAATTAGCAATCTAATTTCTAAGCACTTATATGCTCATGGATAAAACCATATCCAAAATACACATATTGCTCCCCACACGAAGGCTTACATTGGAGCTTGCATCATCATCCCAACTTATGCTTAACCTCTTGTAGTTTGGTTTCATATTTATCAAATAAATCTTAGAGCCCTTCAGTGCAAATTATTACGTGGTACCTCAAATCTTGCCTGTGCAAATGTTCTCTCGCATACAATCATGTACTCAAACAAAGATCAAGATACAGATTTCAATGTGTGCCATTGCTTGTTTTCTAATGAGGTAGATAGATTCAACTAGTTATACTAAAGGTGTGGCACAAAGTTTCTTCAAGGTCGATTGATTCAGCTAGTCAATAATAGAAGCTCGTTTCCCTAAAGAGCTCTTTACACTAAAGATGTAGCACAAAGTTTCTCCAAGCTTTGAAATAAAGACTAAGCTTGTCTCATCAAATGCTAATGCAACAAGCACTGTATAGAATAGTAGCGAAACAGACACCTTGTATCTCACTCAAAAAGTCAAATTTTCTTTCTTCTGTAAGCCTCCAATGTTCACGATAAGTTCTTCTTGAACATTACCATCTTTTATCCCATTACTTTATCGTTCAAATTTTATCCTTGATGTTTGGTATTTTTACAACTGCGTGCTATCTTCAATTGTTTACGCTTTCATGCAATGCTTCAGAAGAAAAAGTCATGGAAGATTCTGGAAAAGAGGAAGTTGCAAGAAGAGAAAGTTTACGAAAGCGGGAGTTAAGCACATATCCCATGTGTGTCATCGCAATGCATGGAGTCTTCCTAAATAGTTCATCACTTGTCAAAAGCACTGAACAGTTAGCGTTTTTTCTCCATAAACATGTTCCTATTGAATACGCCAAACCATATCCCAATCTGAACACCTCATAAATCGAGTTTAAACTCAAAAGAAATGAATGAATTTTAATCATTCCTTCCTTTGGGAAGCATAGTCTCTTAGATTTTCAAGTAGCAACCCCGAGGGTTTGGACGTTGCTTCATGTGTAATATTTTCCCTTTTTGAATTAGCATTCTTCAAAACTACTAAGTAGTTAAAGAAAACAAAAACGCGCGACAAGAAAGTACAGCTCTATAAGATGAAAGCGTACCAACTCCCTTGTTGTTGTCCTCCATTTCCACTTTTCATCGTCTTCTGACACGCCTTCCGGTGACAAAGAGCATGCATCCTCGCCTTCTTGCAACGCAGTAGTTTTTCCGCCTTCTGATGCTTGATCGGGCCAACTTCGGCAGACATGTTTGCAGCGGGAGTTTAATGTGTTCAAAGAATGTAATTTGTTTAGAAACGAGGAATGACATGATCTCCGCGCGTACGAGTGGCGAGAAACAAGCCTCGAATTATGACGCTTGCTGTAGCTGAAATTGGATAGAGGGATCCACTGCCAAAAGAAAGATGATGATGATGAAGAAGAGCAGGAAGGGGGAGAGGAAAGGAAGTGACTGCAAGAATCGGAGGGGAGACTGGAGACGATTGCGCAGTTCATTGAAGTGTTAGCCATAGCGATGGCGTCTCCCCCGTTGGCAATCAGCAATGAGCATGCAAAAGCTGCACGTTTGTGAAACTATGATATCTGCTTATTTGGCAACAAGATTCTTCCTTTCTCGTCTTCTATGATTCTATCTTTTTTTTTAAATGGAGCTTACTCCCCCGAACTTTAACTTTGAAATTGCATTGTCCACGTCCTGTAGGACAGTTGGTTGAGCTTTGGCCTCTTGAGGTGGAGGTCCAGGGTTCAAGTTCCAGGCTGGACATGTTATGGCTTAGGCCAGTTAAACCCAGTTGTAACCATGTCTCATTCAGTTGTAACCTTGTCTAACCCCTGCTTAGTGGGATACGGGGGGTCCCGCGGGTACTATGCCCATTCACTTGTACAGTTGCAATTTCAAAGTTAAAGTCCGGGGGAGTAGGCTTCGGCTGAACCTCCATTTAAAAAAAAAAAACTTTGAAATTGCATTGCAACTTTACAAGTGAATAGACATAGTACCTGTGGGACCTCTCGTATCTCACAAAGTAGTGGTTATACAAAGAAATGTGGTTACAACTGAAGAAAACATGATTACAACTGGTCTTAATTGGCCTAAGTCATAAGATGTCCAGCCCAGGACTTGAACCCTAGACCTCCGCCTCAAGAGGCCAAAGCTCAACCAACTGCCTTACGGGACGTGGACAATGAATTGGAAAGACACACACCCGACGTCATAAGGTAGAGAGGCACCTATTTTGGAGAACTTATGGATATGTCCAGCCAAGATTTGAACTCAAGACTTCTTTCATATTCAAAACATCAATCACTAAACTATGCGAACTTGGACTTTTCTTGTATCTTTTACTTTGAGAAATGTACTTTAAAAATATATAAGGGAGTCGTATTGGTGAAGGGTCATGCAACTCTTTGTGTTGTTGAGAAAGATCTTAGCCACCTGTTTATATCTTGTAGATTGGCCACAAAATATTCACTACAAGAAAAAGGGGGGCGTAGCGACGCACCCGAATTGGAAAAAAAACGGGAACCGTTGCTTATGTGACGAGGTCGTCGCATAAGCGACAGTAAAAATTTTGATTTTTTTTTTTGTCCGACCTTCGTCGCATAAGCGATGCTAGTGTCGCTTATGCGACGCTAATTAAAGAGCGTCGCTAATTTCGTCGCTGCCTAGCGACGGTGTGAGCGACGTTGGCAAACTGCAGAGCGTCGCATATGCGACGCTCTGGAATGTAAAAAAAAAAAATTGATTTCTCCCGCCACAAATCTTGGACGCGAGCAAGAATTTCTTGAGTTTATAGACGCATCTTGAGTCTATTACCTTCATGGATGAAGTCTTGGGCAGCAAATCCCAAGTGTTGTTTTCCTCAAGTGCTTCAATCTCTTCCTTCATTGCATGCTTCCATTCTGTTTTTGCTTTGGCCTCTTCAAATGATGATGGCTCCTCTTGGTTTATGTCCTGTGCTATGTAGATAGAATGTTTAGTTACTAATGAGGTGTCAAACCCATACCTTTCTGGTTTTTTCTTTTCCCTCATAGATCTTCTTAGGCCATGATGTGATGATTCTGCCTCATGTCCAAGTTCCTGCAATTTTGCTTTACCTTTAGACTTCCATGCTTTGATCTTTTCCATATGAGATTCTTCATCATCCTTCGAGGTGTCTTGTTCTTCAATCTTTGGTTGTTCTCTACCAAGCTTTGGAAAATCTTCTTCAAGATTATATGGTAAATTGACCTTCCTGCATGAATCTTCATACCATGAATTGTTCTCATCAAAAACTACATCTCTGCTTACCAAGAATCCTTTGTTGGTAGGGTTGTATAACCTGTAGCCCTTTTGATTGTTGTCATATCCAATAAATACACACCTTTCTGCCTTTGGATCCATCTTGCCTCTAACCTGTGAAGGAACATGAGCAAAAGCAATACATCCAAAAATTTTACAATGATCTAAACTTGGTCTTCTTCCATTCCAAGCCTCATATGGAGTCATCCCATCAAGGGATTTTGAAGGCAACCTGTTAATCAAGTAAGTGGTTGTAGATACAGCCTCAGCCCATAAGTAATTAGGTAAATGCTTTTCATTTAACATAGACCTTGCAGCTTCAACAATTGTCCTATTCCTCCTTTCTGCCACTCCATTTTGCTCAGGAGTGTACCTTGTAGTTACCTCTCTTTTGATTCCTCTTTCTTGAAGAATCAAACTCATGGGAGAAGTATTCTCCCCCTCCATCTGACCTTAGCCTTTTTAGTGATTTACCTATTTGATTCTCCACAAGAGCCAAATATCTTTTGAAACATGAAAAAACTTCATCTTTGTGTTTCATAAAGAATAGGATAGTCCATCTGTTGCAATCATCAATAAAGGAAACATAATACCTTGATCCAGATATTGAAGCTTCCTTGCTAGGTCCCCATACATCTGTATGAACTAACTCCAAGAGATCTCCATGTATATAACCTTTCTTCATGAATGGTAACCTGTGAGACTTTCCAAATTGACATGCACTACACTTATAAATCATATGTTGTTTTGACAAATTAGGAAGCCCAAGTACACTTTGGTCCCTGCAGATTTGCTTTAATGACCTTTCACCAATATGTGCTAACCTTTTGTGCCATACTTCCAATTCTGTGAGTGTCTGACTACCATAATTAAAGAGAGCAATGTTTCTAGTGTCCTGTAATTCAAATGTGAACAATCTACCTGTCTTTTCACCTTTTTCAATTCTTCTGAATCCTTGACTTGGATCTTCAACAAATGCTCCTGCTTTTGTGAACCTGACTTGCAACCCTTTCTCTACTATCTGCCCAATACTTATCAAATTCTTTGTAATGGTAGGGACATAGAGTACCTTACTGAGTAGGTTGATGTTTCCATCAGGTGCTTTGACATTGCCTGTTTTCTCCACAGGATGTTTTGTATCATCTCCTGTTTGTACCTCATGCTTATTCCTTGGATCTTCTAAATCTGATAGGAGTGCCACATTTCCTGCCACATGATTTGAACAACCTGAATCTATGTAGAAAACATGCTCATCAGATTTACCTTGTGGCATAGCCATGTTCATGATCAATAATGAATCCTCTTTGTTTGAGTCTTCTGTGTAGTTATTGTAGTCTCTCCTTCCTTTGTAGCCTCCTTGATAGTTTGAATGATTGTAGTTGTTGTAGTTGCCATGATAATTGTTGAACCTTCCCCTTGAGTAGCCATAACTTCCTCTATTGTATCCTCTTCCTCTTTGATTCTTGGAATTTCTAAAGCAATTTTCAGTTGTATGATTAGTTAGTCCACAAATAGAACATGGGTTGGAGTCTTGGGATCTCCCCCTGCCTTGTCTACCTCCTCTTCCTCTACCTCTGCCATGTATTCCTCTACCTGCATAGTTAGCTTGATATGTACCTGCTTCATCATCCACTTTCTTTGCCTTTCCTTTGTTATCTTTGGACTTGCTTTTATCAGTGTATAAAGCTGAAGATTGATTACCTTTAGAGCTTTCTCCATTTTTGATAAGCTTTGCCTCTTGGGTAAGTAGTTGTCCAATGAGTGTATTGAAATCAGGTACATGCATGTCCATGTACAAATCCATAGCTGTGGTGAATGCTTCCCACTTGTCATCTGCCTTCAAGCCATTGATGACGTGCCTTACAATTTGCTCTTCATCTATTACCTCTCCAATGCTTCCCAACTGCTCTGCTATGTCCTTGAGCTTTGTGACAAAATCAGTCACATTTTGTTTGGGATCCTTCTTGAGAGTTGTGAAATCAAGCCATAGTTGATGCTTCCTAGCTTTAATACTTGAAGAAAAGAAAGCTTCAAGTGCATCCCACACTTCCTAAGATGTCTTACAACTTCTAATGTGAGGCAACAAGAAATCTGAGATAGAGTTGAGGAGATAAGACCTTGCAAGTGCATCCTTGGAGCACCATGTGCTCAATCTTTCTTGCTCTTCTTGTGTTGGTTGACTTTTGTTCCTGAAACTTGGCATAACTTCATCTCCAGCCACATAACCATATAAACTTCTACCTTGGAGATAAGCTTCCATTCTTAATGACCAAGCTGAGTAATTACCTCTATCCAATTTGTCAATTGATGAAGGAAATCCATCTGCCATGTTGTCCAACCTTGCTCTGATACCACTGTGAAGAGATGGATAGGTATGTGCTTGAAGATGAAGAGGTGTTGCAAAATCCTTGATCTACACCACCCAAATGAACTCTAGGATTATATGGTGGGCCCTTTTAGCTTGCCAATGGATGTATTAGACACCCTATGTACCTTGGAAGATCACTCTCAAAAAGATAGATCAAAACAGATAAGTTGGAGTTAGCTCAGAGGTGAAAACTTGCTATTCTTGGTTCATACACATGTCCAGTGTTTTACATAATTCTCTGAGCACAGCAATAATTAGCTTAATTCCTCTTGGGGAAGTCTAGGTAGCTTAAAGAGCTAACTTTCAAGAGTAATCTCATAAAAAATAATAAACCACACACTGAGAATGAATTTTAACAAGTGATGGCATCATCCCGATTTTCACGGGCTGCTATAGTTTGAGACCAGTGAGCAGAAAAATAGAGATAACTCAAAATGTAGGAATCCAATGATTATGAAAATTTGTATGGTTATACTAGACAGTAAGCAGAATCCAACAAGATTTAAATCATTGAATTTGGATGAGTAACCACTGAGAAATGGCTCTCACAAGGTGAGTGAAAAAGTCGGGTACCTGATAGAGAAGTGAAGATGAACAGACCCTGTTGACTTCAAATGAACATAACTGAAGATTGATACACACATAGACACATACATACACATAGATACATACATACACATAAACACATACACACTCATAGTCACACACACATACACATAGATACACACACACATATACACACACACATATACACACACATACACACATAGATACATACACACATAATGATGCATACACACATACACATGCATACATAGACACACATAATGATGCATACACACACATACATATGCATACACACACATATGCATACATACATGCATACACATACACACATAGACACATACACACACATACATACATACATATACATAAACACATACACACTCATAGACACACACACATACACATACACAACACACACATATACATACACACATACACACATAATGATGCATACACATACATACACATACACACACATATGCATACATACATGCATACACATACACACATAGACACATACACACACATAGATACATACATACACATAAACACATACACACTCATAGACACACACACATACACATAGACACACACGCGAACACATATACACACACAAACACACATAGACACTTACACGCATAATGATGCATACAGACACATACACATGCGTACACACATACAAACACATATACACACACACATACACACATATATGCATACATACACACATATATGCATACACACACATAGAGAGACATACTCACACATACACATACATGCATATATATACATACATAATGCATATGCATATGCATACATACATACATACATGCACACACACACACATATACACATACATACACACACATATACACACACATAGACACATATACACATAATGATGCATACACACACATACACATGCATACACACATACACACATATACACGCACATACATACACACACACATGCATACGTACACATACTTAATGCATACACACTTACATATGTACACGTGTATATATTGATTTCTAACCATTTTGTTTTATATGTTAGGTATTATGGATCCCAATAGAGAGAGAAAGGCGAAACTCACTCTCATAAAAAGTCTTATGAGAGCAAAAGTTCCGTCTGATACTCTAGGGGCCATAATGTGTGATTACTCAGAGATGTCTGATGAGGAGCTGGATTATACGATCCAGATGCTTACCCAGCGATCATACGAGGGCTCTTCTGCGGCTCCACATGCAGGAAGAGAGCTAACTGCTCATAGATATGTTTTGTTTTCATAAACTTTTTTAATGATATTATAACACATATTTTTATTTATTTCTATCTATCTATTTTCAAGACACCTATACCACCTCCAGCACGTGATAGCAGAGCAGAGTTGCTTATGAGGACATGCATAGGCACCTTAGGACTAGAGTGCGACATAGAGCCAGAGGGGAAATTGTGTACATAGGGAATGGATTGGAGTTCAAGAGAAGAATGCGGGCACTATGCGACTCTTACCTGCGCTTTATCCACTTACCGTGGAAGTAAGTAAAAGTTTTACATATAAATTGAAATATATATCTTATGTTTTATTTACATTATGTTTTTTATTTTTGTAGTGAGCATGATGAGAGGGATAAAAAATATGTGCTTAGTTCACTTGAGACAGAGTTTGGGACTGGATGGTCGCTTAAGTGGTGTTTAAAAGAGATGCGGACACTTATGGCTCATCGTCGCGACAATGCACGGTATGCACTGCTTTTATGTATATATATGTGGATATGAGTATGTGTGTTTGTGCATGTATGTATGTATATGAGAGAGAGAGACTAGAGGTATAAATACACGCATACACACACATGCATATATACACACAAAACACATGCATATGCACATATAGATACACATACATACACAACACATGCATACGCATAAATAAATAAATAAATAAATAAATCCTATTTCAAAAATCCTAAATTGAAAACACTAATTTTGATATTAGGGTTTTGAAATCCCTAATTTAAAAACTCTAATTCAACCTTTTAGCCATATGTTTGAAGTATATGTACACCTCCGACCTCCTACTAGAGAGATGTCTCTCCTCCCAACCTTATGCCTCTATATATAGCTACTCGAATCAACGAGGATCATAATATATGTAAAGGTATATACACATCATGTAGATAGGATACATAAATATAAAATGGAGTAGATATATTATGCATCACACATACATGCCTAAATGCACACATAAATATATATATACATACTAACATATTTACATGTACACATTTACACATAGACATATATACATATATACATGTACACATCACATATACATGCCTACATGCACACATAAACATATATATACATGCATACATATTTACATGTACATATTTACAAATAGACACATGTACATATTTACATGTAGACAATTATAAACACTTGCATATGTTACATGAATGCATGAATATTTTACATAAATGCATATGCATATATACACATATGCATATTTAACACATGTATACATATATCACACACATGCAAACACATACATATACATGAAATACATATATATTCATACTAACATATGTATACATATAATACACATGAATACACACACATATGCATACATAAATGATAAAAATTTGCTCCTCGAAGATAAAACTATATATAAAATAATTAGGCATACCCCCAAGCTTCATGTTCTAACTTAGAAGAACATGATTTCATCTCTCTAATAGGATTCATCGTTATGCAAGTTAATAGAAAAAACCTATTATCTGATATCCATTCAGAAGCTTCAAGTTATTGATCGATAACTAGAGTAGAATTTACTATCTAATCTGATCATATGTTTTCATTATTGCCATCATTTTGGTAAGACATCAATATAGTCTCATCTTCATTATCCTTATTGATTTCATTTATTTCTTCTATTGTTAAATCTATGTTCTCATGAATCACATCATCTATTGATGGATTAATATCTATTTCTGGTAATTCCTCTTCCTCATCAGTAGAATCAGCATGCAGAGAATTATCTCTTCATCAAAAAGATTAGTATCATTATCACGTATAATGATTCTAATTTCTATTTTAGATGTTGATGTATCAGTATCTGATGTTGAATCATCAAGAGGACTTTCTTCGATCTCTCTAACAATAAACTGTTCAAACAATGACCTACCTTTAGGTTGCACATGAATGACTTGCCACCAAGGATGAACATCTGGGTTTTTATAAAAAAATGCTTGTTCAATATGCCTAGGAAGAATATATGGTTCTTTAGTAGATCGCATTACCTTGGAAGAAATCAATTGCCCAAAACCCAGATAATTCCTTTCTTAATGTAGAATTACTACCTTTATACTCCGCTCGAAACCAGTCAACCTTCAAAATGACCTATCAAAATATATAACAACAAAACCCATTATTAGGTGCTTAAAAAAATAACTAACTCTAAAAAAAATATATAAACTTTTTTCTACCTGTTTGAATGTACGAAATGAAATTTCGTAGATACCAACAATAGTTCCTACGTAACCAAGTTCGCTATCTATAAGGTTCGTGTCTTTTGAGCTAGCATGTGATAGTTGCTTGAAAGAAGCAACAATACTAGAATCCTCTATTTTACGTAAAGAATCAATGGCTTTGATTCTAATATGCTGTCCAAAAGCCCACATATTAGTAAACATTCGAGCCTGCAAAATAAATTCAATTAGTAAATAGAAACTAACATACATATATGAAAAAAATAAAATATTATTTTAATAAAATTACCTTTCGTTCACAACCTATCATTAACTCTCTTTGCTCATCTGAGATTTCTTCATTATTTACGTTGGCGCGTTGCAAACGACTATATAACCAATCCGTGAAAGAAGGTATATCTGTAATCTCATTATTATTGAGATTACGTCTAGATCTTTTGTTTTTTCGCCTTTTACTTCGGAGACTTTGAAGTTCCTCGTACTCACTAAGGAATGCTTGCATGCATTCGCTATTATATGCTACAAAAGTAAAACATCATTTTTTTCTTGAAATGTAAATAAGAATGGAAGCCCCTTACCTGATAATAGCTCATCTGTTATTTTTGAAGAAGACTCGTTGGTCCATGCACGTGGAGCTTCTTCATTAACTCTTTCAAGGTACTCACTAACGTAATACATGCACTCTTCAAGCATCCAACCCTTTGCCATGGATCCTTCTGGTTTTTCTCTTTGTCGCACATAACCTTTTAGTATTCCCATAAATCGCTCGACCCAAAAGATCCATCGAGTGTTGACAACACCTGCAATCTCTATCTCATCTACAAAATGGACTAATAAATGAACCTGAATATCAAAAAATGAAGTAGGAAGTTCTTTTTCCATCAAACATAGTAGCTCTTTGCATTCACATTTTTTTTGTGGGATCGAATTTTTATCGATCTCTTTGGATGTAATCCACCTATACATATCATAAAAACAATTATAAAGAAGTTAATTAAAAAATAAAAGATATCCAATATTCAGACATATTAAATATAAAAGTATCATAATTACCTTATAAGTGATCCAAGACGATAGATCACATCTCGTACTCCTTTCGTTGTACATCCATCGATAACCAAAGGTAAAATATGTTTCAAAAAGTTATGCCAGTCATGGGTCTTTAACCCAGATAAGCTCTTATCATCCATAGTAAACATGTTTTGAAACGATGCTCCATATCCTGTAGGAGTCTTAATCAATTGAATTCTATTGTTGATAGTCTGTATCTCTTTTGTTGTAAGTACCCAAGGAGCAGATGCATAAGTCGTTTCTTGTCGATGTCTATCAAAAACTAGCCATAACTTTGGTTTGGATTTTTTATCTTTCAAATCATTCCTTGATGTTGTGGTATCTTTTAGTCCAAGAAGATGTTGCCATAGTGAATAACCAATATTTTTGAATATATGCATAGGATCAAGAAGATGACATACTTTTAACTCTTTCCAATACTCCAAAGAATACCATATTGATATTTTCTCTGCGAGTGCCAATTTTCCTTTACCTCTGTTCACATACTCATTATCTGAATCATCACTGAAGATTTCTACTTCTGGATCTATCAGAGGTCCATCTATCCATTTTTTATACCAATCCATAGGCGTCATAGGTTTTGGATACTGGCCTGTTTCAAGCTTTCCATTAAAATGTATCGCTTCTCTTTTAGATCTTAATGGATGATCATCAGGCAAGAATCATCGATGTCGAAGATAAATATTTTTGTTGAGATTCTTACTATAGATTGATCTCAACCAATCACCACAATATGGACAAGCTTTATAACCCTTAGTAGATATTCCTGCATCATGGAAAATGATAAAAATATAATTAGATTAAATCATATTTATTTACATGCATATTGAATAAAAAAATTACATCAATACCTGAACAAACGCCATATCCAGGAAAATCGTGAATAGTCCAAGCCACAATACCACGAACCGTAATATGTCTTTCATTGATGCTTTTCGATACATCAATGACATTAATACCTCTCCATAACTCTTGAAGATCGTCAATGAGAGGAGCAAGATATACATTCATATCTTTAACTTGTCTTTTGCCTGGGATTAAAAGTGAAAGCATTAAATGTTCCTTTTTAATGCTAAGATATGGCGGAAGATTGTAGTTTATGACTACCATTGGCCATGTTGACCATTTACTGGATTTCATGGAGAATGGATTAACCCCATCTAATGCAACTCCTAACTTTAGATTCTGTGGATTTTGTGCAAATTCAGGCCATGTAGAATCAATATGCTGAAAAGCAACACTATCATGAGGAATTCTGATTATTCCATCAGTACTTTTGTGATCATGTCCCCAAGTCAAAAGCTTTGATAATTCGGGGCTTTGAAACATATGTCTAATCCGTGGAGCCAATGGAAAATGTCTCAATACCTTTTTTGGGATTTTACCTTCTTCACCCTTATATCGAGGAGATTGACATTTGGGACATGTCAAAGAGTCTGCATATTCACCTCTATATAAAATACAATCGTTAGGACATGCATGTATACATTGATAATCTATACCAAGATTGTTGATTATCTTCTTCATTTCATCATGTGAGGTAGGAAGAATATTCTGACTTGGTAAAAACTTTTCAGATAATAACCTGTAAGTTTATCAAAAAAAGATATATTAAAAAAGGTAAATAAATAAATATACATATATACATGTAGGTTTTTATTCTTACTTTAGATAAGGTAAGAACAAGAACTTGAATTGAATGGACACTTTTTGTCCGCGCATCTTTTAAATCTATTATTGCATCTTTCAAAATATTTACACAAAATTTGATTGTTTTGGATGGCAGGATACGATTGTTTGTTTTGGACACATGAAGTATGTACCTTCATTGAATGATTTGTCGATTCACACTTTCAAACTGAACATATGTGTGAATCGACAAATCATTCATATCCTCCAAAACAAATAATCGTATCCTGCCATCCAAACAATCGTATCCATTCAATTCAAGTTCTTCTTCTTATCTTATCTAAAGTAAGAATAAAAACCTGCATGTATTTATATATATATATATATTTATGTATATATATATAAATAGATAGAAAATTGAAAATTATACCTTAATAGTGTCGAAACAGATACATTACTCCATCCAAAACGATTTTGAAGGTTGAGAATAAGTAAGCTCGCACTTAGTCATGTCAAACGACTTCCTTCATATACATGCTTTAGACATTCCTCTCGAAGATATTTCTCAATTTTAGAAATATCAATGCTCTCACTGTCATTTTGATACCAATACTCAATAAAATCTGCCATGCCATCATCTTCATCATTGTCACACAAATCTTGTACTTTATCGTCTTTTGAATATAGATCTTTCAACTTTGCATATTGCACATGATTAGTTTTCCGTAGCCTCCTCATGGAAGCTTCTGATAATTGTGGTCTTACTGGTAATTGTGAATGTTGTGGATGAATATCATCAACTTCATATGTTGGAATCTACACATATAAATAAAACTCATTAGTATTCCATAAATGAATAAAAAGTAAACTTTAAATATAAAATTAAGTATATAACTTATTAAATATGGATAGAAAATTTTTATTCTCTTTAGCTAAAAGGTGCTCTTGGAGGTCTACGCCATCCATAATTCACTAATAGTTCATCACCAGCATGTAATGTAGTAATAGCATTGACAACTATGTATCTTGATACATCTCTACTCATGTATGGTGATTCATGACTATTTTCACGCTCCTCAAATGTGCAATTAGTCCTTGAACTATTATGTAACCCTCGACTACTATTTATTAAACCTGTTATATTTCCATGTGTGTAAGGTCTTCCATCAATATATAACCTTTCATTTTCTGCATGTAAAATCCTTCTACTAGTAAGGGATGCTGCGTTCAAGCATATTCCATAAGTACTCATGCTTTGAACATAACGTGGAAGTCGATGCCAATCTCCCCATCCATATATAGGACCACAAAATGACATAAGAGTGACTTCAGAGTTCGAAGGCACATACAAATCCTCTACAATAAAGAGACCACGACCAGCATTAGTAATAGTGGATGGAGCAATCATATAGCGATTACCCCAAAAGTTGAAAACCTCTCCATCTAAAGGAAGTGGTCCTCTATTCCATCTTCCATATCTTCTTCTATCATATGTTTGTACTAAAGAACGATCACGAGCTGGCAATGGATAATCTCCAGCGGTTTCATTCTCTAAACCAGGAGGTAGAGGATTTCTAGAAACCTCTGCTTGTAATTGATGAACAGCAAGTCCATGACGTGTACGAGGTATATTAAGATTATGAGAAAAATCATCATCATCATCATCATCGAGCAAGTATTCCTGTATATCAACAATAATTTGATTTTATATATGGTTTTTAAATAAAATAATGACATTATAATATATATAAAAAATACATACCCAAGCATTATCACGTTGACTAGGTGATGGTGCACGCTCAAAAGTACCATACTCTGCCTCATGTTCAAGACATTCCAATCGTGGTCTTCGATATGTGCCATAAAAAGAGTTACACCAACATATAATATGCTCTTCATAGTAAAATTCATCATAATTCCTATCGAAGGACACATGTGAAGTCGTTGCATGGGTAGGAGGTGGTGGAGTACCCTCTAATTGATCAGAATCTGCACATAATAAGAAACATAAAAAAAAAATATAAGTTATGTATCCATCAAATATATTTAAATTTAAATATTTCATATACTTACAGTATAAAGTCGTTGCACGAAGAGGAGATGGTGGTGGAGTTCCATCTGATTGATCAGAATCTACAAATAATGATATTTGATATTAATAATTTGATTATCTACATAAACAAAAAATTCACATATACATATTTACACATACACACATATTCACATATACACATTTACACATACACACATATTCACATATACACAACTACATATTATTGTGGGATAAATGCATGTATTTTGTATGAATGAGTGTATATGCATGCATGTGTGTGTACGTATATATGTGGATATGTATATGTATGTTTATGTTATATGTATGTATATGTGTATATGTATACATATATGCATGCATATATGTTTGCATGTATATGTGTATGTGGGTATGTGTATGTGGGTATGTGTATGTGTATGTGTATGTGTGTGTATATATGTGTATGTATTCTGACTTTTTTTTCTGTTTGAGATTAAATTAACAGGAGATATTGTATGGTCGAAAAAAATAAGAGGCGAGCTAACATACCACCTGAGTCGTGTCAGTTTTTTCGTAGACAGCTACGTCTTCAGGAGTCATTTCCTCAGCAGAAGGTACACAAATTAATAGTTTATATTTATAATATTTATATATTTTAGTAGTTTTTTACATTTAATTTATGTATTTTTTTTCTTGAATAAACAGGCTGCTGCAAAAAAGAGAGTGGAGTCGGGCCACACATCGCACCTAGGCCAAATGGGCCATAATGGTTTTGTAGCTACGTTTGTAAGTATATGTGTTATTGTGAGTATATTTTTTATTTTAGTAAAATGCAAGCAACTAATGTTTTTTATTTGTTTCATTGCAGCGAAAGGATTATGGCCGATATCCTATGAAACAGGAGATCGAGTATGCTACACATTTTGGATATCGGCGTTTGAACGAGTATATGCAAGATCATCCTGATGCCTTTGTGAGTATTTTTAAATTTTATATAATTATTTTGTTTTTATGAATGTTTTAATTATTTTATTTATTTATGTTTGTTATATGTAATACAGGAGTATTATGGAGAGACAAATATGGATGAGGTGGAGAGACAGACACAGGAGGGATGATCTCGATCGTCACAGGGTGATCATGACGATGAGGATGAGGAAGATCAGAATGATCATGATATTGCTGATGATGATGATGATCATGATGATGATGATTAGGATTTTAGTTGATTATGGCATTGGATTATATGTATTTACATTGATATATATATATATATATATATATATATATATATATATATATATATATATATATATATTTATTTATTTATTTATTTATTTCAGTTATGTTTTGAATTGTGTGTATGGTATTAAGTAATGAAGAGTTTTGTTCTATTGATTATTATTATTGTTTATATTAGGCATGTGTTTTAATACTTTAATTATGTATGTATGTGTATATGTATGTATGTGTATATGTATGTATGTGTATATGTATGTATGTGCATGTGTATGTGTGTGTATATGTATGTATGTGCATGTGCATGTATAAGTGTATATGTGTGTATGAGTATGTGCATATGCATGTGTATGTATGTATGTGTATATGTATATGCATGTATATGTATATGCATGTATATGTATAACTCTATGTGTATATGTGTGTATGTGCATGTATATGTGTATATGTAGGTATGTGCATGTGTGTGCATGTGTATATGTGTTTTAGTACTTTAATTATACATTCATATGTGTGTACCTAAGTGTATATGTATATGTGTGTATATGTATGTATGTGCATGTGTATGTGTGTGTATATGTATGTATGTGCATGTGCATGTATAAGTGTATGTGTGTGTATGAGTATGTGCATGTGCATGTGTATGTGTGTGTATATGTTTATGCATGTATATATATAACTCTATGTGTATGTGTGTGTATGTGCATGTATATGTGTATATGTAGGTATGTGCATGTGTGTGTGCATGTGTATATGTGTTTTAATACTTTAATTATATAATTCATTCATATGTGTGTACCTAAGTGTATATGTATGTGTGTGTATATGTATGTATGTGCATGTGTATGTGTGTGTATATGTATGTATGTGCATGTGCATGTATAAGTGTATATGTATGTATCAATATGTGCATGTTCTTGTGTATGTGTGTGTATATGTATATGCATGTATATGTATAACTCTATGTGTATGTGTGTGTATGTGTGTGTATGTGTGTGTATGTGCATGTATATGTGTATATGTAGGTATATGCATGTGTGTGTGCATGTGTATATGTGTATTAATACTTTAATTATATAATTCATTCATATGTGTGTACCTAAGAGTATATGTATGTGTGTGTATATGTATGTATGTGCATGTGTATGTGTATATGTATGTATGTGCATGTGCATGTATAAGTGTATATGTGTGTATGAGTATGTGCATGTTCTTGTGTATGTGTGTGTATATGTATATGCATGTATATGTATGTGTGTGTATATGTATATGCATGTATATGTATATGTGTGTATATGTATATGTATATGTATATGTATATGTACATGTATATGTATATGTGTATATGTATATGCATGTGTATATATATGCATGTGTATATGTATGGAACATGCATGTGTATGTGGATGTGCATATACATGTATTTGCATATATGTTAATGTGTGTATATATATATATATATATATATATATATATATATACATACAATAATGCATGCATGGACGTCTTTTTATGTGGTTGTAGGAATGTTTGTGCATATGCATGTGTATATGTGTGTATGTCTAAGTGTATGTGCACATGTATCTATGTGTATATATGTGTGTGTATGTGCATGTGTATATATGTATATGTGTGAAAGTGCATCTTCATCATGTATAAGTGTATGAGTGCATTATCAATAAGTGTGAGTATGCTATGTAATGAAAATAACACAATTCAAATGATCTACAAAGAATAGAAATTGTACTTACAATTGTTAGCCATACTTTTTGCTTAGTTAGCTTCTTGAATAACCTGCAATAAAGAGAGAAAGAAAAGAGAGAGGGAGAGAGAGAGAGAGAGATCTAGAGAGAGAGATCTAGAGAGAGAGAGATCTAGAGAGAGAGAGATCTAGAGAGAGAGATATCTAGAGAGAGAGAGAATTCAAAGAGAGAAAGATGTAGAAAGAGAGAAACAAAGACAGAGGGAGACAACAAGAGAGAGCTTAGGCAAAACAACAATTTTGCATATACTTGCTTCAGCTCGTAAGCGCAGCGCAATTGCAAACGTTGGAGAGCTCTTCGATCGGATGCGTGAAAATGCCGATCGCAGAGCTTCCAACGTTTTAATTTTTGTCCGTCAGCAGATCGTCATGTAAGCGATGCTATTCGTCGTCGTATAAGCGACATTTTTAGCGTCGCTTATGTGACGGCTAATAACGTCGCCTATGCGACGCAAGAAAGCGTCACTTATGCGACGCTTTTAAATTGCGTCGTTTTAGCGACGTTGTATGGGAACGTCGCGTCACAAGTCACAAATACCGTCGTGTTATGCGTCGTTTAATCGACAGTCGGCACGCGACGCTAATTACGACGCAAGTTGCAATTTTATAGCGATGAAATCCTGTCGCCTTAACCGTCGCTTTACGCTCGTATTCCTTGTAGTGATTGGAGCCTGCTACAAAGATGTTCTTGCATCGTTTCTCCTCACTCACTTGGTTATAAGTGATTCTCTGGCGATGTTACAGTAGATTTGATATAGTCCTTTGGAACCTCTTGAGATATGGAATTTTGTGGGCTATATTGCGGCATAGAAACCAATTTGTATCTAGTAATGATCGTAAATCTCTCATTTTATCATGCAATAATGTTTTGAGAAGGATTGGTTCCTTTGACGTTAGATCTATCAAGGATGGCCTTGTAATCAATGATTCTATGTATTCAATTATTAAAGTGTATCTTCCGTCCAAATGGAGAGGTTCCTTGCTACCTCTGCCTCCCCCATAAGATTTAGAATGGTCTTTGATCTAACTTGATGGTTGTATTTCTGTTGTAAGCATCCCATCTACCTTTATGGCTCATTTGTAAAAGCCCTTCATTAATAAAGATTTATTTTCTTTTTTTTTTGTTATAAAACAATACAACGGCATGGTGAGGCATCTCCAAATTTTAAAAAAATATCGATAGAAATTGTTGTCTTTCATAAATTCTAATTAGCTTCCTTGTAGCATAATTTGACTTATAATAACTACAAAGATATCAAATATTCATTTTCTACTTCGAGGATACATAGAGTGAAGACTCATTGATGGAATCGATATGAATGGTTGATAAAAAACACTCCGATAAACTCTTTCATATTTCAAAATCAAGCATGAAAACCATCAAAATCTGGTTTGTGTACGGATTTCTTGAGTTTTTCGTGACATTTATACATTTATTAACTAGATTTGGCAAGAAAAGTGGGACCCATTTTTTGCTGGAAAAAGTTGACGCTATATTCACCCACGATATGACCCAAAATACTAGTAACACTTGATCTTGGAAAAAACTTTGGAATCCATATTGAACCCAGATTAATTTTGCACATTGAAAAACCATTGAACACTCTTTCAAAACCATTGGACACTTGACCCAATTTTTATCCATAAATTGACGGGATGATGATGCTTGCATGTAGCAACCCCTTATTTTTCGGCCAATAGTGTTGGAGTTTGTGGAGCAGGAAATGCAAGCAAACATCAAAGTAAAGAAGAAGTTTAGGAGCATAACACACAAAGATATTGAATGCCAATGGATATTTAAGTGTATTCAAAACTCACCACTTGTGAATGTGTTTTGAAGAGCGTTTGTTGGACTTACAAAGGACTTGCAAGTGGAAGTGAATTGGTTTGAAAGCTTTTCATGATTATTATGCATCCGAGCAGTCAAGATAAATTGATTCCCTCCCTTTTTTTTAGTACAATGACTGAAAGACACACACACACCCAACCTTGTACGATAGAGGTGCCCATACATTTGGATATGCCCGAAGGCTGAACATGTCCAGTGAGTGGGACTTGAACCCAGACGCTCTGCCACACAACCTTCAAGACTTACCGCTACATCACACCCATTTAGACGTGATTCTCAAATTTTGGATTTTGAGATTGCGTTATAAGGTTCATTTGGTGTTTGCTTGTGCACATCTTTACCATCCGACGATTGGTTATTTTCCATAGATACCATTATAAATATTTACTTCAGCGCTAACAAATAGCAAAAGAAACAAAACACACTACACGACATTTGGTCCATCATCACCTAATGATGATGAAATTGATGCATTCATGGAGCCATGTGTGTCCGCGAACTGCCCTTGTCACACAACGTTATCATTCTTGAATTGTCAAAAAACCACACTAACATTTTGTAGTCAAAATATACCTATATAGTGGAGTTAGCTATGGGAAGGGAACTTAGGTTTGGGATTGGTGAGTAGTTGGATGCCCTATTCAAATTTAGTCTTACAAGGATAGATTAAATTTTAGTATCGTAAGATTGGCTCATTTTAACCTAGTACTTAGTAAATAAAGGCATGCTAGCAAATGGACAATCATCAATTTTTATTTGGATCTTAAATTGAGCATGAGAAGAAAAGTGTTGATCCATGGAGAGCATGATCTCTAAGATACGTGATTGGTGGTTGTGACCAAAATACTCACGATCGAATGTAAGTGTTTTAATGTCGATGATGGATTCACAACATGCAAGAAGTTTTAATTGGAATGCCCTAATACTTTTAGTTAAAGTGAGAGAGAAATTTCAAGGACTATTTAAACATGAATTACCATTTGGTTTACCTCCTTACAAGAATATAGGGCATCAAATTTTGTTGGTTCTAATAGCTAGTCCGACGGTACCACCATTTTGGAGGAGCTTGTAGGGGGAGAACGAAGTCCACAAGGTGGTGGAGAAGTACCTAAAAAGGAATGATTAGACCTAGGTATTTGGATTATGGTGATCAAATTCTTATAGTAAAGAAAAAAAATATGTGATAAAGAAAAAAGATGGATATTTTAGGATGGGGATAGATGATCACACATTCAATAAGATTAATATAAAACATAGGTAGCATATGTCTTGATTTGAAGATCATCTTGATACTCTAGGTGATGCACCTGCATTTAGTAAAATAAATTAAAAAAGTAAATACCATCATATTAGATTCAAAGAAGAAGATGTATATAAAGTGGCTTTTAAAACATGGTTTTGGCTTATGAATATCGTATAATGCCATTTGGTCTTAATAATGCACCAAACAGATTTGTGATATTAATGAATGATGTATTAAGACCATTTATTGGTAGATTCTTAGTTTATTTTTTTGAAGCTTTTGTTGGGGTTCAAAGTCTAGGTAGCATAAGAACAAGACATGGAAGAAGAAGAAGCTTGGAGCACAAAATAATAAAGAATGTATTACCAAATGAATGTACAAAGATAAGTGATCTATTTGGGCTATATGGATATATACAAGCCATGGAACAAAACCTCCTCAAGAGGGGAAAAGTGCCCTGGTGGTCCTAAGTGTGTTCACACACATCAATATCGAAATATAGCAACAAATCCCCTTTGGGAGCGATGTAGTGAACAAGGAGCTAGCACTCATGTATAAGGAAGTTCCAAGATATGTGGAAAGAAATCAAACCACAAAAGGAAGTAAGCCCGAAGCTTTGCAAAAAACTCCAAACTTCTTCCTAGGTAGAGCCTTTGCGAAAAGGTCTCTAACATTATCCTATGTGGACACATAAGCCGAATTTATCTCTCCAACAAAGAACCTCTATTGACATAATGATAGTGCACTTGAATGTGCTTTGTGTGGGCATGGAGCATAGGGTTCTGCATAGCTACCAGTGCACTCTGACTATCAATGAAGATGGTGGTAGCAGAAGACTGACGAACACCCAAATCAGCCAAAAGGAATGTGAGCCACACACACTCAATAGTCATTGTGAAAGTTGCCCTATAATCTGCCTCACAACTAGAAGTGGCCATAGTAGACTGATTTTTTCTCAGCCAAGATATGCATGAGAAACCATGCATGAAACAAAAACCACTAGTGGGCACATGAGTGTCATAGAAACTAGCTTAGTCTAAGTAAAAAAAATCATGTAAATCTAGCAGTAATGATCCCCCCTTGGGATAATCCAAGTAGTTGGTTATCACTCAAGTAGCGAAAGATGTGCTTAACGACCTGCCAATGTTTGACACCTAAGCAATGCATAAACTTGCTCATTTGAGAGATAGGAAAATGAATATCAAGCCAAGTTATGCATAAGTAAATCAAGCATCCAATAGCATGCTAATAGAAAACAACATCAAATGCATCTCCAAAATTATAAAGACTCAAAGGTAAACCTCTTTCCATGGGAGTGGCAATAACTTTGCAATCTTCAAGGCCATAATACGGCAATAATGTTTCAATGTATTTTGTTTGACACAAGGCTATTCCCCCATCAACTACATAAACTGAATGGCCAAATAATGATGCAAATGTGCCAAATCTGACATCTCAAAAGAGGCTGCAAATCAGCCCTAAATTCAGTAATATTCTTTTCATAAGGACCATTGAAGCATCATATCATCAACATATACAACAATAATCATAAGTGCATCATCTACGTGCTTAGCATATAAGGTACTCTCAGTTGGACTGTTCTCAAAATCATGTGCTAGCAAGTAGGCATGCAACTTTTTATAAATCAGGCCTTAAACCTTAGCTAAAGGCTCAAGGGAAATACAAATGGATTGAATATAATCCCAGAATATTCTGATGTTCTAGTTTCAGATGTTAAAGTGGTGTTTCAATGTGCAAATGTTTTGAATATTTGTCTTAAATCTTAGCTAAAGTCTGAAAGGCATGGATGAAAATTTGACCTATCATTTGGAGGCTTCATATCATGAATTTCAGCTAACAAGAAGTTTTAACCATTTTCCTAAATCATAGCTTACCAAAAAAGTTAAGTGGTTGATTGAGAGATTCTTGCAAAATTGTAGGAGCACTTTATGACATCCTATATATGTATGAATCCAAATCATGAGTGGATTTCCATGACATTTACTCTCTTCCTAAGTTATTCTAGAGTATAAGGAAGTTGCTACATGCATCCCACTTGCTCATTTAGTCATTGTGTTAGCTTATATTTCTCTATAGTTATCCATTGCTCACTGCCTCTCTGAGGAGTGACCTAATTCCAATATTGCTTTCTTTTGGTTGTAACTCCTTTTTCAAATATCCATTTGAAGTAATTTCACTTGTGTTTGATTTTTCATAGAGTTTATTAAGTGCGAGATAAATTTCATGATTTTCCTCTAAGTGAGTTGTGAGTAAGTTTGCAAATAGTGAAGGTGTGTCTTTGCACATAGGCAGCCAACAACAAGGATAGCTAGTCTATCTTGCAGAGTTTGGTTCCCCACGCAAGAGTATCCAAATTGATTGTTGAGAGTGTATACGTGCATTCTAAAAATTTTCATTATTTTTCCACATCTAGGTTTTGAGTTAGAGCCAAAATAGTGACTCTAGGTCATTATGGAAAACAACCTATGAGGGCCTACAACCTTCCAAAGCTGCATAGTGGTGTTGACTCATTCCCCAATAGTGGTATTAGAGCATTTTGAAGCCTTTAAGACTCTTGAAGGAGGTGAAAGCAACCATTTCAAGCAACAAAAACCCCAGGAAAGGATCTGAAGCAAACATACAATCTATATGGAATTTCAGAAGTCGATATTGAGACTAGGATCAAACATCTCAATACATATCAAGGGAGGAAGCCATAAGAAGGTAATTTTGAACTTTCTTATTGCATAACACTCAAGGAAATCTTATGAAACATATAACTTTAAGAAACATACAAGCTTAAGCAATGGCTGAGTATGCTACCCAAATAGAAAACTTGGAGAAAGGGAACTACCAACCTTGGAGATTTAGGGGTAGCAATTTCCTCATGGGCAAGGGACTATAGGGCTTAGTTAGTGGAGCTGAGATTAGGTATTAATATTAAGATCCATTCACTCAAAAACAAGAAAGGGAAGTGAATGAGTGTATAGAAGGATATACACATAGTTCTTCATGTAACTCAGCATTTAGAAATGTAGTTCTAATGTCCAATTGATGTACATTCCAACCATGATGAGCTACAAGTGCATAGATGCTATGAATGGTGGTCATTCAACATGTGGGAACAAAGGTCTCATCAAAATCAATGCCTATCTCTAGATCATAGCCTTTCGCAAAAAGCCTAACCTTATACCTATCAATTGTTTCATCACGCTTATGCTTGATCTTGTATATCGACCATTTAGTGCCAATGGCATTTTTATTAGGATGCAAATCACATAACGAACAAGTGTCATTCTTCATAATAGCATCATATTCTGATTGCATAGCACCCATCCAATTTTTTGAATTTTGTGCTTCACCAAAAGAAAAAGGCTCATTCTCATCACAAACGCTAGAAAGAAAGAAAGAAAGAAAGAAAGAAAGAAAGAAAGAAAGAAAGAAAGAAAGAAAGAAAGAAGGAAAGAAAGAAAGAAAGAAAGAAAGAAAGATAGATAGATAGATAGATAGAGAGATAGATAGAGAGATAGATAGAGAGATATAAAGATAAAGAGATAGAGAGATAGACAGATAAAGAGATAGATAGATAGAGAGATAAAAGATAGAGATATAGACAAATAGAGAGATAGACAGATAGAGAGATAAAGAGATAGACAGATAGAGAGATAGATAGACAAACAAATAGATAGATAGATAGATAGATAGATAGATAGATAGATAGATAGATAGATAGATAGATAGATAGATAGATAGATAGATAGATAGATAGATAGATAGATAGATAGATAGATAGATAGATAGATAGATAGATAGATAGATAGATAGATAGATAGATAGATAGATAGATAGATAGATAGATAGATAGATAGATAGATAGATAGATAGATAGATAGATAGATAGATAGATAGATAGATAGATAGATAGATAGATAGATAGATAGATAGATAGATAGATAGATAGATAGATAGATAGATAGATAGCTAGATAGATAGATAGATAGATAGATAGATAAACAGATAAATAGATAGGTACATAGATAAATAGATAGATAGATAGATAGATAGATGGAGAGTCATTATCATCTTATTTCAACACATTAGTAATAGCATGATAGGTCACATCGAAGACTTTGACTCATTCAAGGAGGTGTGGGAAGCTTTGGAGAGATTGTTTTCCACCTCCACGAAGGCTCGAAAGATGCAACTCAAGAATGAGGTTAAAAAATTAAGGAAGGCTTCAAATAGGAGTATTAATGATTATTTCTTTCAAGATAAAAGAGATTGCAGGTGCTTTACAATCAATAGGAAGCTCCATCGACGATGATGATTTAGTAGTTCATACACTAAACAAATGGGTTGAGAGATGATGAAAAATGAAGGCCATTCACTATTTTAGTATATGTGAGGGACTCATCGCCAAATTCTAAGCAATTAGTCACACTCATGGTGACTGAGGAGATGAACCTCAATGGAGGTCACTCAAAGGTAAATGAAGACCAAGTCTTTTATGCAAGTAAACACAAAGGAAAGAGGATACAATGCACAAGGCAAAGATAGAGGAATATCAAGAAAGGATCATGAGGGTTTGAGTCAAAGCTATGGAGCAAGGGAGAGAGGAAGAGATAGAGGAAGAAGAGGATGGATTCAAGGAAGGCACTACACAAAGGAATGCTACAAGTGTGGCAAGCTGGGTCACTTCACAAGGGACTGTTACTCAAAGGACAGCTAATTAAGGAGGCTACAAGGAGAATCAAAGTATCTTTGAAAATACTCAAATACATCAGAGAATGATAAACTCTTAGCCATGGTGCAAAGAAGTGATAGGAAAGAAGGCATAGATACCACATGGTACATTGATAATGGATGTTCAAATCACATGAGGTGCAATATGGAAATCTTTTTCAATATTCATGAACCAAGTACACAAGGGCATCTAGAAATAGGGGATCACACCAATCATATGATCACACACATAGGTGATTCCTTTGAATGAAAATGAGAATGCAAAGTATCTCAAATATGTGTTGCATGTGCCCACAATCACACAGAATCTAATATCAGTTGGACAAATGGTTGAAAGGGGGTATGTAGTCAAGTTCAAGAATAAAGGATGCTTTGTTGAATATCCAAGGCAAGGCTACAAGCTAATAGCTAAAGGAAAGAAGGAAGGAAGGCTATTCACCATAAGCCTTCAAACACTAAAGGATATGCACAAGAGAGTTGTGGTAAGTGGTCTTCCAAAATTTCACTCTCAAAGTATGCAACATTTGTGTGAAGCATGTCAATTCGTGAAGTAAGCAAGGCTTCCATTCAATAAGAGTATGCAAAGGACCAGATTTCCATTGGACCTCATTGACACTAATGTATGTGGACCAACCAAGGATCCCTCAATGGGAGGGAATAGGTATTTTTTTATCTTCATTGATGATCACATAATAATGACATGGTTGTATCATGCATAATATATGCCAAGTACCTTAGTTATCACATATTTTGGTGTCAGTTGGCCAACTTGATGACCTTGGTTACAAGATAGTTTTCTATGCTTTGTTCATTAAGTTGTGATTCTTGTTTTTTTATCTTTCAGTTGTGAGGTTTCTCCTTGATCTATGGTTTCTATTCCCTCTGAGGCCTATCTTTGGGTCCCTCTTCTTTCACTAGGCTTTGTTTAATCTCTTTTTTGTTTTCATTCTAAAAGAAAGTTTGGAGAAGCTTGCAGAGGCTTGGAGAGTAGAGTATTCAAGTGGTGATGTTGGTCTAGCAAACCAGCATAAGACTAGCCCTAGCTCTTTGGATATGTAAAGTAGAACTTGGAAGCTTGTGGTTAGTACAATAGAACTCAATAGGTACTTTGGAGCCTCAACAAGAACAAGTTGATGCAAAACAAGTAACTTGCACCATGACTAGCTCACAAAAAACTTCTAAATATGGATAGAAGTTGTGACTTCAAACACTGAGAGCAGCGAACATAGTAACAATTGGAAAAAATCCTCTTAAAGGAGTGTCATACATAGGGTTGGCTTGCTATAATGCATCAAAGCCCTAATTTATGATGAATTTGATGAAGATCATGTCCACCTCAAGCATAATGAAAGCTTGTTGTTCCAATAGCTCCCCCTCAAGCTAAAGTATGCTTGATTCTTCACTCTCTGATAGGTTGAATACTTGCCATAGCTTTGAGTCTACAAAGCTTTATCCCATCAAGTGCCTTTGTCATCATGTCTGCTATTTGCTTCTCAATAGGAACAAATGAAATGTCAATTTCCTTTGCCATAAGCTTATCTCTCACAAAGTGGTAATGGAATTCTATGTGCTTTGTCCTTGCATGAAAAATTGGATTTGCAGGCAAGTGCATGGAACTTATATTATCTCCAAGTAGGTGAGGTTTGGAACTTACAAGTCCCAAATCTACCTGCAAGCTTTGCATTCTGCATTTTGAACTTGAGAAGTAGGTCTTTAATGTATCTTCTCTGAGTGAGATACATCCCTTCATCTATATAAATCACCTACATACCTAGGAAATATGTGAGCTCACCTAAGTCACGAATTTTGAACTCCTCTTGCATGTGTCTCTTGATCCTTTGAATGCCATTTAGATCATCACCTGTCACAATAATATCATCTACATATACACATAGATAGATAAACTCGTTGTGATCCCTTTTGATGAATAGAGAAGGATCTGAGTTGCTAGCTTTGAACCCTTGATCTTGAAGGTATGTAACCAACCTGTAATTCCAAGCTCTAGGAGCTTGTTTCAATCCATACAATGCTTTCTTAAGTCTGCAAACATAAGATGGATTATTAGGATTTTCAAAACCTGATGGTTGTGACATGTATACCTCTTCATTTATCCAACCATTTAAGAATGCATTTTTCACATCAAGTTGGAGGAGTCTCCAATTCCTTGCAGCAACTACACTTATCAATGTCCTGATTGTAGTCATCTTTGCAACTGGTGAGAATGTTTCCTCATAGTCAATACCATGAGGTTGTGAGCATCCTTTGGCAAATAATCTTGCCTTGTCCTGCAAATTGATCCATCTGAGTTTCTTTTAACTTTATATACCCATTTGCAACCAATTACCTTTTTATTGGGTGACATTGGAACCAAATCCCAAGTTTCCATCTCCTTCAATGCATCTATTTTTTCTTTCATGGCCTTTTCTCAATTAGGGTTTCCATTTTCCTCTTCATAGGTTGAGGTCTCCTCTAAAATTGAGTCTTTTGCCAAGTAGATTGAATGCTTTGTAACAAATGTGGAATCATATCCATACCTTTGTGGTTGTCTTTTCTCCCTTGTTGACCTTCTAGGAGCTTGCTTAGAGCATTCTCCAACCTCTTGCATCTTTTCTTTGCCTCTTGAGTTCCATAGCTTTTAATCTCTTTGCTTTTCATCTCGATCATCATCTATATCGCTTCTTGAATCTAAGACCTGTTTATCATGCTTGTTTCCTAATTGATGAGAATCAGAATCATGAGCATATGGTAGAGTTATCTTTTGCTTGTCTTGATCATACCAAGACCTGTGTTCTTCAAACACAACATCTCTACTTGTAGTGAATTGCTTGGTTGAAGGATTATAAAACGTGTAACCCATCTGAGTTGAGTCATATCCAATAAACATTGCCTTTGTTGCCCTTTCATCTAGTTTACCTCTTATTTGTGATGGTACATGAATATAAGCTAAACAACCAAACACCTTGCAATGTCCAAGACTAGGTTTTCTTCCATACCATGCTTCATAAGGGGTCATACCTTGAAGTGATTTAATTGGTAGTCTATTGACAAGGTACACAAATGTTGAGATAGCCTCTGTCCATAGATAATGTGGCAACCTCTTCTCCTCAAGCATTATTCTGGCTTATCCAATCAATGTCTGGTTTCTTCTCTCCACAATTCCATTTAGTTGACGAGAGTACCTGGTAGTCACTTCCCTTTTGATACCTTTATCGTGCAAAAACTCATCAAACTCTTTGGAGAAGTATTCTCCCCCTCCATCAGATCTTAGCTTCTTTAGTGATATACCTATATGATTCTCAACATGTGCTAGATACTTTTTGAAGCAATCAAACACTTTATTCTTACTTTTGATTAAGTATAAAATAGTCCATCTACTATGGCCATCAATAAATGAGACATGATACCTTGATCCTTCCAATGAAGGTTCTTGACTTTGCCCCCATATATCTGTATGTACTAGGTCCAAAAGGTTGTTGTGGATGTAGCCTTTATGATTGAATGGTTGTCTTTGTGCCTTCCCAATCTGATATGCATCACACTTGTTGATCATGTGTTGCTTTGATATGTTTGGAAATCCAAGAACACTTTGATCCCTGTATATATCCTTGAATGTTCTTTCATTCACATGAGTTAGCCTCTTCTGCCACACTTCAAGCTCACTTAGGGTTTGAGACCCAAAGTTGAATAGAGCTATGTTTTGGTTTCTCCTACTTCAAAAGTAAAGAGCCTACCATGCTTCTCACATGTGGCTATTTTCTTGAAGCCTTGACATGGATCTTTCACAAAAGCTGCATGTTGGGTGAACCTAACTTGCAAGCCTTTCTCAGCAATGTGGCCTACACTTATTAGGTTTTTTGTAATAGTGGCAACATAGAGTACCTTGCTCAAAATATTTGTCCTACCATTGGAAGCTTTGACATTACCAATCTTCTCCACACTATGCATTGTATCATCCCCTGTTTGAACTTCATGTCTATGCTTTGTATTTTCCAAGTTAGATAGAAGAGCAATGTTCCCTGCAACATGATTTGAGCATCCTGAATCTATGTAGAATAAATGATCATCCTCTTTACCTTCCTTGTGGATTACATTCATCAAGAGCAGTGAGTCTTCATGTTGTTGATCTTCATAATAATTGTTGTAATCCCTTTTGTTATGGACTCTATTGTTGTTGTTGAAGTTATGTCTACCTCTACCTCTATTGCTTCCATATCCACCTCTTCCACTGCTTTTCTGGATCTTCCCATTGAACCAGCAATTTTGAGTGGTGTGGTTGGTCTTATCACAAATGGCACAAGGTTGAACATTTTGGCCTTTGATCTTCTCATGCTTTGGTCCTTTCTTCTTCCCTTTCCATTTGCTCTTGCCTGCAAAGTTCGCTTGGGAAGTCTCTTCTTCATCTTCTTCCTTCTTCTTGCCTTTGATCTTCTTGTCCTTCTTATATGCATATAGAGCACTAGTTGAATAGGACTTACTGTCCTTTATGTTAGTGTTGGCCTCTTGATTGAAGAGTAAATATTGAAGTCTGGAGTTTGCACATCCATGCTGAGATCATAGGCTGTGGTGAAAGATTGCCATTGCTTGTCACCTCTAATCCCATTAAGAATTTTCCTCATAATGGCTTCTTCTTCAATCATCTCTCCAATGGATGCTAATTGATCAATAACCTCCTTGACCTTCGTAACAAACTCAGTGATGGTTTGTTTTGGACTCTTCTTCATTTGGTTGAACTTATTCCAAAGATGGTTCTTCCTTGCCTTTGTACTAGTAGAAAACAAAAGTCGCTAGGGCATCCCAAGTCACTCGGGATGTCTTGCATCCTCTAACATGTGGTAATAGAAAATCAGAGATAGATTTGAGTATGTATGACCTTGATTGAGCATCCCTTGCACACCAAAGTGTGAGCTTATATGTTTCCTCTTGAGTAGGTCCTCCCTTGGATATTGGAATAGGCATTGGTTCATCACCTGATACAGTCCCATATAGATTTCTTCCTTGCAAATAAGCCTCCATTTCGATTTTCCAAGCAGCATAATTGTGTCTATTAAGCTTCTCGATCATTGATGGAAAGCCATCTCCCATCTTGAAGTTGTTCTAATACCTCTACAAGAAAGTTTGGAGAAGCTTGGAGAGTAGAGTATTCAAGTGGTGAAGTTGGTCCAGCAAACCAACATAAGATCAGCCCTAGCTCTTTGGATATGTAAAGTAGAACTTGGAAGCTTTTAGTTAGTACAATAGAACTCAATAGGTACTTTGGAACATCAACAAGAACAAGTTGATGCAAAACAGAAAACTTGCACCATGACTAGCTCACAAAAAACTTCTAAATATGGATAGAAGTGGTGACTTCAAACACTAAGAGCAGTCAGCACAGTAACAATTGCAACTATTCCTCTTACTGGAGTTTCATAGTTTCGAGGTCCCTGAAAATTTCAAGAAGTATGAAATAGAAGATAGGAGAGTCATGGTAAGAATGCCTAAACGTGAGGCACAATCAGGAGAGGCCTATGATAACAAGGAAACTACCAAGAAAATAGTTGTAGCCATAGAAGAGGGAGAAGAAAGATGCACCTACATAGTGCATGACCTGACGGAAGAAGAAGAGCAAGAGTTGATAGCTTTGCTAAGAGAGTACAGAGATGTATTCGCTTGGAGCTACAAGGACCTGAAAGGTGTAGACCCTAACATATGCTCACATACTATCCCCATGACCTCAGATGCGAGACCCTCTAAGCAGAAGCCCTACACATACAATGACAACTACGCTGCCAAGATCAAAGAAGAGATAGATCGCTTAGTGGAAGTCGGATTTATCTATGAAATCGAGGACACTGAATGGGCTTCCCCCATTGTAGTGGTGCCCAAAAAGAATGGTAAACTATGTGTATGCATTAACTTGAAGAAGGTTAATGCAGCCACTATCAGAGATAGTTATCCACTTCCAATCACTGAGCATCTATTAGAAAGAGTAGCAGGCAAGGAAGTGTACAACTTCCTGGATGGATTTTCTGGCTACAATCAAGTAGCCATTGCTCCAGAAGATCAGCATAAGACGACATTTGCCACAGAGTGGGGCATATTTGCTTTTCGGGTAATGCCATTTGGCCTAACCAATGCACCCGCAACCTTCCAAAGATTGATGTGTCATGTATTCAAAGAATTCTTGAGGAAGAATTTAAAAGTCTATGTTGATGATCTCTGTGCTCATTCCAACATTAGACAAACACATATACCTGAACTTAGGCAAATCTTTGATAAATGTAGAGAATATCAGGTTTGTCTGAATCTAGAAAAGTGTGTTTTCATGGTTACGCAAGGCAAGATTCTAGGACACATAGTGTCAAAGAATGGCATATCCACGGATGAGGAGAAAGTGAGAGCTATAGCAGAACTCCATAGGCCAAAAAATGTCAAGGAAGTGCAAGCTTTCATGGGGCATTGTGGTTACTACCGACGTTTTATACACATGTATGCCATCATTGTGAAGCCTCTGTACTGACTTTTGACCAATTTTGAGTGGACTAAAGAATGTGAAAACTCCTTCAATGAGCTTAAACGACGATTATGTTCAGCACCAATCTTGACCACCCCAGATTGGAACAAGCCATTCCATGTGCATGTGGATGCATCGAACTATGCTATTGGATGTGTGCTTGCACAACCTACTGGTGAGGGTAATATGGATCTTCCTATTGTCTATGCTAATAGACAGTTGAACGCAGATGAACGGAACTACACGGCCACTGAACGAGAGGGATTACGCATGGTTTATGCTGTTAAAAGTTTAGACACTATTTGCTCGCAAATAAGTTTAAATTTTTTACTGATCATCAGGCTCTACTTTACTTGGTCAACAAGCCATGCAACACAGGCAGATTAGTAAGATGGTTTCTCTTACTAATGGAATATGACTTTGAGGTGGTGGTGAGGAAAGGCAAGACTCATTTGAGAGCAGATCATCTCTCAAGGCTCACATCCAGAGAGGCCCCACAAGGAGTGTTAGATGACCTTCCTGATGCTTACTTGTTTAATTTGGAAGTTGTACCTAAGTGGGCTAAGACATTAGTGCCAGTATTGACATATGGGCCAAAACATGGAGTAGTAAACACTCATGATAGGGAGGTAGTAAAATCCCAAAAGTACCATATCATGGCAGGGAGTATGTACAAACATACAGATCAAGGAGTATTAGCCTGTTGTGTGGAAGAGGATGAGTACGCGAAGTGGTTGCAATTAGCACATGTAGGTGCATTAGAGCAACATTACTCAAGGCAATGAACCCTACAGACACTAAGGAGGCTTGGAGTGCACTGGCCAACCATGGAAGCAGATGTCCATAGGATGTGCATGGAATGCCCAACCTGCTGCACTAAACCACAAGTGGAACATGCCACTCTTTATCGTGTGACTTTAGTGCTAGATTGGAGCGAGCCACTAGTAGCCTATTTGAGGACAAAAACCTTCCTCCAAGATATGATGTTGGCTAGACAAAGGAGCTTAGAACAAGAAGCACTAGACTACTCACTCATTGGAGATAATCTATACAAACATGGTAAAGATGGGTATCTTAGATTGTGTGTCCACGAGCACGAATATCTGAAGATCTTGGAAACTACTCACCAAGGTGTAGCAGGAGAACACTTTGGACCAGATTGGGTGATCAAGGCAATACTATTTGCAGGTCTTTGGTGGCCAACCCTTCACATGGATGCACATGCCTACGTGAAGAGGTGTGATGTTTGTTAGCGAACTCAGTATCCTATATGAAAAGATGAGATGCCATTGAAACCTATGATGGGTGGACGTGCATTCTCTAAGTGGGGAATAGACTTTGTTGGTCCTATTAACCCCCCAGCTAAGGGTTCCCATGCTGAATATATTATTGTGGCCACTGACTATCTAACCAAGTGGGTAGAAGTAAAAGCTACAACAAAGAACGATGCGCAGACCACTGCTAAGTTCTTATTCGAGAATGTGTTCACCAGATACGAGCTGCCAATAGAGCTAGTAAGTGATAGAGGCACGCACTCCTTGAATGAAGCCATAGAAAACCTTCTTCCAGAATTCTTGGTGATACATAAGAAGTCTACCCCCTATCACCCACAAACCAATGGACAGGTTGAGAGCACAAATAAAATTCTATGCAATGTATTGAAAAAATTGGTTAATAATAAACACTCTGATTGGGACAAATAGCTACACCATGATGGTTGGGCATAGAGAGTTGCCTATAAAATGGTACTCCAAGCCGCACCCTTTCAGATGGTGTGTTTGGCCAAAATGTGGTGCTACCATTGGACTTTTTGATACCTACATTGAAAGTAGCACAAGAGCATGACTGGACAGGCCATGAGCTCTCCTCTAGAATCTTTGATCTTGAACGATTAGGTGAAACATGATTAAGAGCTGCAGCGGGAATTTATGCAGCTAAGAAGAGGCAAAAAGCATATTTTGATGCACATGTGAAGGATAAGGGCTTGAAAGCAGGAGACCTAGTCCTAGTCTATACCTTGAAGCAACATGCTCGGAAATTAGAGAAGAGAGGCTATGGACCAATGATTATTAATAGGATCTCCACAAGTGGAGCAGTACAACTAGCCACTTTAGAAGGTGATATCCTACCAAGTTACATAAGCGGATGCAGAGTCAAGTTATATCAAGAACCCCTAATGGAAGAGATGCTAAATCGACTCAATACTACAAGGAAACGTAAGGAAGAGGAAAAGTGAATTCGAGAAGAAGCATAGGTAGAAGCTTTAGAATGCATCCGACGGATGAAACTGAGAAGACAAGGTAGAGATCAATCCATGCCTGATACTCAAGAAGCTCCAAGTTATCACATGGCCATGTGCGAGGCTTCAGGTGAACGGTCCTATAGGATAGTTGATCGACAACCTTTTGTGACCCTAGAAGTAAGACAAGGAGAGAGTGCAATGACAGTGAGAGCATTAAATGACTCACGAGCAGCCACTAGTGCAGTTCGACTTTCTTACTGCCAAGAACTACAATTGAAGGTAAAACCTATAGAGGCATACTTGATAGGGTTGGGAGGTGTTGAAAGCCCTTGCACAGGAGAGGTGGAACTTCCCCTCTACATTCAAGAGATCCTAATGCCAGTAAAACTACTAGTATGTGAAGACGTGGATCTTATCGAACCCCTTGTCTTGGGCCAAGACTGGATCTATAATCAAGCAGTCAACCTCAACCTAAGAAGTGGACTTCTTTAGGCTTGGGTAGGCCAAAACCGCCTCACGATTGAATTAGAGAACCAAGCACTCAGGCCATTAGTAAAGACACCAACTCCTAGTCCCTCCAAGAACCCACATGAAGATAACAATGTTGTTCTTGTCACAAGTTCTATGGTGCAGAGGATTGTCACTCTTGACGAAGGCACAAAAGTCAATGAGGAGTTCCCATCTATTTGAAAGAAGATTCTAAAGGGGCAGGCTCAGCAACGCACGACACTGAGGAGACCGATGATCAAGAAGCATGAGCAGCAGCCTGGGCAATATGAAGTACCTCATGGCATGAAGCAAATCTGGATACGCAAAGGGGAAAACACCCTGGCTCTAGAGACAGGTTCTCAAAAAAGCACCAAGCGAGCCACACCGTCAAGGACTAAAATGAAGAAGCCCCCTAGGCAACACTCTCGACATACCATTTCTATTTGGGTCTAGAAGCAGTCAATGAATGGTATCCCCCATGCTATACAGATAAGGGTGCCCAAGACCTGCTTGCAAGCTCAAATAGCTTCACCTCCCGTCACTAGAATAAATCAACACTCACAAGAACTCTTGGCAAACAGCTCAGGGAAGATACCTACACCCTACACTATTACACCTCCGTTCAAACCTAGGAATGTCGTGAAATGGGTACCCAAAAGGTCCAAATCCAACACGAGCCAATCCACAAACCTGTACATGTCATCACCGCTAAAGGCTACAATGCCACAATCAAAGTTTGGAGACTTAAATCCCACATCAAACCCCCTGACCCAATTTTGTAAATCCATCCACCCTGATGTAGGTGCATTCTGAGTACAGTGCACATCCAAGTATGCATCTAGGATGATACTAACCTGCTAACCAACACTCACACCCATCACAAACATTTCACCTCTAACAACTAACCACTTGGAATGTCATGTTAGTATTGTGAAGGGAACACCAGAACATCCTGTTTCCTATGCAACACTAATGTGCCTCTTTTCTTATAGCAGATAAGCATCAACAGCCATAAGAAGTTTCATGGCCGCAGCAGCAGCAGGCACGAGCTCCCTGGCAGGCACTAGTACTCAAATGGATTGGGATACCATGCCTGTGGAGGTTCCACTAATAGCTAGGCCTGAGGAGTTTTTGAATGTGAGACGAATTCCCATCTCAGATCCACCAAGTGGCCTAACAGAAAGAGTAAAGGGACATTCTCATTGGTTCAATGAGATGCCAGGGGATTTTGGGGATGCAGACCATATCTGGGAATCCAAGTTGGAATTTTGGAGGAGTTTGGTGGACATTTGAGTTCTTCTCAAGAGAGTTTGAAGCATTACAAAACGTAGCACCTCTTCAAGATATTTGGCAGAAAGCAGGATTGCAGGATTATTTTAGTGCATCTCTGCCTAAACCAGATTTCCTTAGGTGCTATTACTTGATTGCAACTCTGAAAGCTACAGGAGATCGAGATCAGTCAGGCACATTCCTGGTGCCCTCTCTATCAAACCAGGAGGAAATGAAAAAGTTTGAGTTGAACATAACTTTAGTCAAGGAGGCCCTTGAGATGTACGGCACCCATGTACCCTCCGATCGAGACCCATTGATACCGGAGTCTATGAAGAACAATAAACTCAAGAAGTTGAAAGAAATGTGTGCCCTCACCCCAAACATTGCCATAACATTGCGAATGTGCCTTCAGCACTTTGCATTTCCGGCTCAAGACCGATTCACACAGCCTCATAAGAAGATTTGGTACAGGCTATACCTAGCGGAAACAGGGAGTTTATCTATTAAAATGCCAGTGTGGATCCTCGACCAATTATATGAAGCAGGCAAACGAGGAGTAAGGAAGCCCACTTTAAATGGTTGCTGTGCCATTACAAGAATCATCTACAGATGCCTCGCTTATGATGTGCCGATTGCACGGGCACTTAAATACTCACACCTGCAGTTCTTCCAGGGGTGAAAACCAACTAAAAGAATGTGTGGATCTCTTTCCCATGTTCTAATTCCTCGCAAGTCCACCACAGAAAATCTCCCCTAGAGAAGAAGAACAGGTGGCCCCATTCACGATCCATCTTCAACGACCACAATCAGAGGGCATGGTACAACCCACTCCGTCAGCCCCTCCACTACCCACGGATGCTGAGTTTGCCTCCATGGATGCATTGGGGGAGGATACATCCTTTGACTTTGAGAGCTTCTTGCAAACAATGCAGCTATCGGAGAGTGAAATCTTTTCAGACACTGAAGGTCTCGGATCTTCATCCCAGCGAGGACGCCCACACCCCTACACTGCACAACTCAAATGGCTATACAAGACGATTAAACAAGTACAAAAAAGGCATAGGTTGTCAGAAGAAGCAAACAGAGCAATGGCGAACCAGATGCTACAGGCGGAGAATGTAGACCCTCATTTTATAGAATCATTGAATCTTTTGGTAGATACCTGTGGAATTGTGGAAGCCATGCAGACCATGGTACATCGTACCACCCCTCAATACGACCAACGAAGGCTCAATACTTGACCCCGGAGGGGAAAGATGATTCAAATGGAAGCCTCTACCTCACTCCCTACCACAACTCAAGAAGACGTTCACATGGCCAGCCCCACTAACACTGATGCACACAACGAAAGCACACAGATACCATCTCCACCATTCCCTCCCATGCAACCCACCGAACCCCTCACCACTAGCCTTCTTGAACAACCAGTATTCAACCTCAGTGAACCTATACCACACACCACCATTTCTCCATCCTTCCCTTTACCTACATCCACCAGTTCCATCCAATTTTCCGAACCTGAGTTAGGTCATCCCGCCACTCATCAAACCATAATAGGTCACCCTTCTTACCTACCAGCTCTCGGACTGCCACATGTCCCTACCCAAACATTAACACACCCATTTTCCTTCACTAATACATTTCCTCTTTCCCAACCCCAACCCATTGTGCCCCTCTTAACCTCCTCAGAACCAACACAAACCACCCAACCTCCATTCTTGGCAACCCTTGTAAATATAATTCAACAAATTGAGAATTATAATAGACAGTCCCTTTCCCACCCCACCTTCCCCACATTAATGGCCACCACTAACACACCACCCACCATTCCAGTATTCACGATTCACACTTAGACACAATCACGTCCGACCCCATGTACATTTCACCCTCCACAGGACCATCCACCACCACTTTTGTTTCAACATCATCACATTTCACTTCACTCACGTCACCACTTCCAACCACTGTAGGCACAACATCCACTTTTCCCTTCCCCATTTCCTGATGCATCTTCCACCATTACCTTTACATCCACTTCATTTAGTCATGCATTAGACACCATGTTCGAAGCTGCCACACAACTTAAGCAGGAGTATAGATTATTGAAAGAGAATAACAAAGAGCTTTGCAATTTGTCGACTCACCTCCAAGCGCGTGTCGATGCTTTGAAGTTGTGTAATACCGCATTGCAACACGAGGTTACCGCCCTCCAACAATCTCATGCGGAGCTCCAAGCCAGATATGCAGAGGCAGGTAAAGTAATCGATGAACAACTCAGAGATCAACTAGCTCGCAATGCTAGACTACAAAGAAACATGGCATTACTTCGTCGACACTTAGTAGCTGCTCAAGAAGAGAATAGAAGGCTACAACAACAGAATCAAGAAAATCTCGAGGCAGCCATCGAAAACACTCGAGGAGCTCTTGTAGATCCTACTAAATTCCAGGCTATTCCATCAGAAAACATCCAACAGGTATTGGAAAATTATGCTAACCTCCTCGAAGCCCATGACCGTCTTGTAGACCAAGTAAAGGAACTTCAAAAAGCACCAGTGCCTACACCCCACGTCAGAGCCTCGAGATACGGTTAGCGTTGCTACATCACCACAGCGAGAAACATCAACTGACAGTGAGTTACTTGATTTAAGGCAACAAGTCGTTGAATTAAAGATGAAATTACTACAATATGAATGACCCCCCTCTCCACCCGATCAACAGTCAGAGGAAGAAGCAGTAACCATTCCTGTGGAAGAGACCTTTGAAGATGACTATGAGCCTCAACCCCTTCCAGGAGGCACAATCACTGACGAGGGACAGGACACATACGAAGAACCCCCTCCTGCATGGATGAAACAAGAAGAAGAAATGGGACCAACTCACAAAGAGCGTATATCCACTCAGATGCGTGCCCATGAAGACTGTTGAGGAGACGATACTACAATCTGAATACTTCAGGCACTTAGCTTCTAGATGACTGATAACCAGTTCAGAGTTACAGTACAAGCCCTACTTTGTGTTGTTGGCAGACTACAATGCTGAGATTAAACGCAAAACCAACAAGTACCCTACTTTCGCAAGACAGTTCGAACCAGAGGACATTCCAGAGGAAGCCCGAAAAGGTGCCATATTCCAACCCATTTGGAGGCAAAAGTTATTGGTGACCTATCCAGAAATGCTACGAACGTGGGACCATGCCCCCATGCACTTAAAGTATAATCCATGCTATGGGCCAGTGCAACAAAGAAGATCATGGAAAGCATTTGCCATAAAAGTTCAAAACAATGCTAATTGCAAACAATGGCTCAATTACCCCTCCATTGCACCACCAATAGGCACACTTACCATAGCATACATGATGGCTACTATCAGACACTGGATGCCACGTCTCCAACCAATGAACGATGTAGCTGCACAGATGATGCTGAAGATCTTGGACCTAATGCAAATAGTACTCAAAACTTTCCGCAATGTATGCAATATCCAGCCTTCGATCCCAGGCTTCATAAATGGTAATTATGACTTACTCTATGATATGAGCACAACCCTCAGTATTAGGGTTGCTTATGCATGGCATGCAAGGATCAGATATCTCCCTGCTTGCTATAAGCAAACATTTGATGATATGTTTACCACTAGTTCTGGGAATCGCACTCAGAAGTGTTCGCGTTACGCCCAACCCATCTGGTACAACTATTTGTATGCGAACAGACAATGCACTCAGAGCTCTACACCACACCACAACCTGACATTCTTGGCATGGTCAATTGGGATGCTCTTCAACATGATCTTGTCAGGGGACTCAGAATCAAAGAACAGGAACTAGCCACTAACATAGTACAACACTACATTGATCACCCAGCGGAACAAAGGTTTGTCAGAGACGACATACGCTAGGGGGGGAGAGTGTTGGCATCATACGGGAAGAAGCAAGTAGGGGCATACATGCAGATCTAGCACTGAGGCAACCCATCAATGTTTCTTTCAATCCTTGTAGTATTTTAAAAGTGATTCTCATCACTGAAAACCATTGTAAATACCATTTCACCTTTTCGTAGCTCCATTTTGTGCAAGCCGAGGAGTCTTTGAGCTTGAGGAGCTTTAGTATTATTTGCCTACCAAGTTTCATAGTTTTTAGATCTCGTTTGAGCCTCCAAAATAGCTTAGGGACCTAATTTTTAACTAGGCCGGACACTATGTCTGAACAGGACCAAAGCTAGTCAAAAACTATAAATAGAGCTAGAGAGCTCATTTTTGGGGCTAGCTTGTTGTAGTTTTGAACTTGTATGAGAACTTTGTTGTAATAGAAGTGATTCCATTGTCTTGCTCTCTTTGTTCTTGCCCCGTGTGTGTATGTGTGTGCATGTTGGTGTGCTTCTCACTCACACATTTGTGCCTTCACTTGCTCCAGGTCTTCATACCATCCTCATGTCTTCCCGGATTGACACTAAAGGAGGTGCTATTCATCACTGATCTACAGACATGTTACAACTCGTATGTGCACTTGTCTCAAACTCCATATGTCTCCAAGACATTGTATGTGAAGTCCCTTTTGAATTATTGAAAGCTAACGAAGACTATGAAGGTATGAACACATGTTATGCTTATCATGAAACAAAGACATGTAATTCATTGTATCGTTTTTTTTTAAATGAAAAATAGTATTTGTGCATCAAACGCTAATATGTTATATAGAGGAGGAAATGTTGAGCAAACGACACATGAATTGAAGGTTGTTATACATAAAACTATAGATTCTGTTATGTGCAATAAGAAATCTATCACATCTGAATGGATAGGTGGGTCGGAATGATACGGAGAACTAAGTATGGAAAGTATTGTTATCAATGTGATCGATGGATAGTGATTGCACAACTCTCATGCTGACTAACGATAGTTTCCTTACAAAGTTGAGTATTCATGTGTACAATTAGTCCTACTAGAGCACATGTGTTACATAAGGTTTATGGATAAATCTTATAGACATTTACGATTTGTGTACCTTTATTGAACATTGATATTATGAGATTATAAAGATTAACTTATATTCAAAAGGATTAATTGAGCGAAGAGAGAAGATCTCTAAGTGGAGAGCGTTTGATATAACTTACACACAGATGAACAAGTTTTCACACTCGCACATATTGCAGGTCATTCATTAATAGAGAAGAATGTATTTTGTATACATATATGGCATTATGCATTGAAATGTCGATCACATGACATGTGATGTGATTATTATTATGTCACGATTGATGTGCAAGCTGAATCTCGGACATTATTATGTCACGATTGTGCAAGCTGAATCTCGGACATGGAATTGAGGAGATATGTGCACCATTTCCTATGTGCTATAGTAAATATATATCATATCATGTTTATATGCAACCTGTATTTCAAATCTAGACTTGGAACATGTAGGCAATACGGCCTCGAAGCTTCATAAACAAGGTGCACCTAGTGCAGCAGAAGCTCCATAAACAAGGTGCACCTAGTGCACCTTTTACACCTTTTAACTTGCTGCATCTCTATCATCTTTATCTTTAGCACACCTCGTGCTTTGTTTTAGTTATTCGGGCATACAAGCATGCTCCCCCCCTTTTTTTTTTGACGTAGATGATCGAGACTTAAATAACATATATCGATGTGGCTGTAATAACTTGAATGTCATATCATGAGTGCACCTTGTCATAACTATCTTTCTTTGTTCATCATATTTGATGAAGAAGTTAGGCCTATGAAGTAAAATGACCACATGCAATCGTGCATAGACTCTACTTTAAAACATCTTGCGAATTTTGCGAGGTACAGATCAAAGAAAGGTGTTAAAGAAGCATTATAATGGGAAGAGGTAGTGGCACGAAGAAATAGATTTTCTCTCTCTGTTTAGCAGCACTACTGGAAATGTCTCTCTCCACAATCAACTTCTCATAAGTTGTGGATACATAGAGGAAAGGAACGCATTTATGTGTATGTGAACGGTTCTTGGATTTTAATGTTAGGAGCACAAACCATTTTACTTAGGAAATTGTTTCCATTCCATTTGGAATGTGAATAATTGAAAAGTTCAACTTTGTCCAAATAAAGACTACATTCATCACTGTCTAATAAAAGGGAATCATATATGATTTTCCCTATCATGCTCTCTAAGCTTAAGAAAATATGAACGTTCCCTTTGAAGCATGTTTCGTCACTTGTATATTAGCAAACTAATGTGCCCATAAGTGCTAAAGTTAAGAAGGCTTATTCCACATTATGGATACTTTTCCTTGCACACGTCTAGATTGTGAGTGAAAGATGAAAAAAAAACAGACTAAAGAAGATTTTGAAGTACCTTGGCATTAAAATAGCTCTTATTCTTAATTCTTCAATTGTGAATACAATCGATCCTGAATGTTTCTTGCTCAATAAATCTATATATAAGTATATATATGACCTTCCAAAATGCTTGATCTTGAACCCACTTTCTTAAATCTTCGAAAAGAAATCCAAGCAAATCTCTTTTCTCTCTTTACCCTCCTTTCACCGAACTCTATGACATACCTAGTGAGCCCAACGTGAAAAAAGGGGGTGAGAAAACAATAATGTTAGTAAATTGACAAATCTAGCACATCTGACATGGAAGATCTTATAGGCCAATGCCTATGCTTTCAACAAGAGGACAGGGTGCAAAAGGCCATTCAAGCTCTTCATGATCAACTAGTAAAGTGAAGCAGATTCTTCAATGGTAAGAATGTATCCAAATTTTGAAAAGAAGTCAAACTCAAGGAAAAATACCTAAGTGTTGGTCTATCATTGATGACGGACCACGAGTTATGTAAAAATTTTGTCTATGTGTCCGATTTTGATGTGCACGATTAGCTTATGTGAATAAACCAAACAACATGGTCTCAATACAAAGCGGCACCCTCAAGTAATTTATGCTAGAGGACGTAGAGAAGGTGATTAGTAAATGCTTCTTGAGGTCATATGCTTAACAACCAACACAATCTAGAGATTTAGAGTGATTTTGAGAAACAATTTGATGATCTATTCGAGCACGATAAGAGGTGTATAAGACACGATAAGGTGTCATTGTTTCTATGAGAAATAGATGTTAAAGCTCGAGAGGAGCTTATTCAACTCCTCCAAGACATGGATTCTAAATCAAGGCTCATAGAGGATTGGATGCTCATCCATGCAGATGTGAGAAGATACATCAAGAAGTGACAAACAATTGAAAATATTATTGATGATTGGAAAGTTTATATTCGTGCACATGAAAAAGATGCACAAATTACGTGCATTTAAAAATTTGTGGATAATGTGCAAATCCATTCAATAATAGAAACCCCAGTTGGGCATAAAGAAAAAATGCATGGAATACATGTACACATTTATGATGACGTTTGTCAAAAAGAATCAACAAACATAAATGATACAATCCCTAAGGATCCAAGGTACTAAGGGCTTGTAAATATATTCAGGATGTTTAGAGCCTCAAGTTCTATTAATGCACAAATCCCAAAGATGGAAGATAATCAAATTCAAATCAAACAAACATCAAACATGAAACAAAACAAAATTCAACAAAACCAAACAACAAAACAAGACTCCTAGAAAGCTCATCTCATCCAATAGAGGGAAATAAAACAAACCAAGAATCAAGACATGATACAAACAAAGAATTCAAGATATCTACAAGGTTTCAAGGTGGCCAATTAGAGATTAATGATGAAATATATCAAGGAAATCTAGCGAATCTATGTGAAGGTCAAGCTCAAGATGCATCCTTAAGTGATGAAGCTAGACAAGATTTGGAGAATGATTCAATGTCAGTTGATAGTGATGTATCCCTTCAAACACATGATTTAGATACATTTTATGACCTAATGACTAAATTATATGAAGAGACTCCAAGGGAGCATGATGCTAAATCTAAGGACAAGTCAAAAAATGATCCTATTAAAAATGACAAGGATGTGAATAGTGTCACATTGTACATGCGTACATAAATGCAAGAAAGTGAACCTACTCGCAACAAGGAGGACATGCCAATAATGAGTCCTCTAGAGAGTGACATGCATGTTGATGGAGATGAGCATGATGCTAAACCCAAATATAATCAAAATCGACATCAAGACCATAACATATTTTTGGATGGTCCCACACTAAATGTGTATTCAAAAATACAAGAGAATGATCCTAATCATACGAACAGGGCAAGTTGTTGATTGGGTTTTAGAATAATGATATGTATGTGAGTGATGTCACACTCTATGAAGTTATGCATTATGTTGTGAATGACAATTATGATGAGTTCAATCTATCTGCCAAAGAAATGGATCATGAGAAGGAGAATGCAGCATACATTGAAATGTATGAAAAATATGATATGGGAACATTACCTCATGAAAATCAATATGAAAGCATTGAATTAAATAGCTACATTGATGAATCTTGATATGAATACTATGAGATGAATGAAGATTTGGTTGATTCAAATGTATATGCCAAATTCTCACACATGATCAAGTATTTGAGCAAGACTCAATGACCAAATTAGAAATGTATGAAGAGTGTGGTGTAAGCACATCTTCTGAAGAGAATGAGCAAGAAATAACTGGCATAGATAAAGAATCATATGATGGTGTGTGGAATATAAAAATTTATTTGACATAAAATACATGTATGTTCTTGAAAAAGATCATGAGGATATGTATGAATGTAGAAATTGTAATGAATCTTACTTGCAGAAGCAAGAATTCAGTGATTTGGACAAGCGAGACTTTCATGATTATGATGATATTGATCCTCTTTATGATAATGGAAAACTGAATTTGGAGAAAGGTAACACTGAGTTTTTGGAAAATTAGAAATAGAACATATTCTATAATTGTTGGTATTTGAATAGAAAGAAATCAAGATGGATCCTATGACGAACACAAGTGTACTACCAATTTTAGTGTGATGAACTTTTCTATTTGATGAGGAAACCTAATGAGTCTATCCAAAAACTCAATTCCAATGAAGATGGAAGTTTGAATGTTCATAATGCAAATTATGAAATCCTTTCAAATGTTTTCAAGCATGAAACTATTGATATATTTAGATCGTGATATGTGTGAAAATGCTAGGACCACCGGGGACTTGTTTCCCTCTTTAGGAGGTTTTTTTTTTTCCTTGGCTTGTATATATGCCTATCACCCTAATGGGCTAGTTATCTTTGTACATTCTCTCGGTAATACACTTAGTATTGAGTGTTGTGCTCCAAGCTTCTTCTTCTTCTTCCTTGTGTTGTGTGCATGCTTTCGCAGACCTCAAACTCCAACAATTGGTATCAAAGTAGTTTGCTATTTCATCTAGGGCATCGTCAAAGCACCTCCATTCACAGTCTTAGAATCACACAAAATTTGGTGAGCATACTCATGGAGATTAGGAGTTCAAAACTGCTTCCTCTATCGTGTCCAAATCCTAATTTTAGCTTGTTTCAGCCTTCGAATGCAATATCGCAGTGCCTATGCAAGCAATTTTGTCCTTTTGTGCCAAAGATATATATATATATTTGGGATATCTTTACTTCATTACTTTCATCGATGATTTTTCCAAGCATGCATGGGTATATCCATTGAAAGAAAAATTCGAAGTGTTTACGTGCTTTTAACGGTTTCTAGTTTTGGCTGAAAATCTATTAGCATGTGAAATGGGCACCCTCCATTCTAATTGAAGGGGGGAATATATGTCTTCTGATTTTAATGCATTTATGGTTGAACGTGGGATAAACCATCAACGTAGAGTGTCGTATGCACCTCAATAGAATGGAGTTTCTGAAAGGAAGAACAGATCACTCATGGAGATGGCGAGGTGTATGGTCAAGAGTCAGGCTTTACCACATAGTTTTTGGCTTGAGGTTGTTATGTGTGCAACACATGTACTTAACAAGTGTCCCACTAAAGCATTATTGAGGAGGCAAAAACTATGACAAAATGGTTGGTGCAGACTTGGTGTGATAGCAACCTAGATGCTCTTCTATCATATTGTACTTGTTCAGGCTCTCAAAGTGCTTCTTTTGCATCAGATTGCTATGCTATGGTTGCCTCGAGTCTTTGAGATGAGAATGAGCCAGTTTTCTTTGATGAAGCACAAAATTTTGAAAATCGGATGGCTGATATGCAATCAGAATATGATGCTATCATGAAAAATGGTACATCGTCTTTATGTGACTTGTCTCATAGCAAGAAAGCTACTAGCACTAAGTGGGTATACAAGCTGAAGCATAAGCCTGATGGAATAATTGAAAAGTATAAGGCTAGGCTTGTTGCAAGGGATTATGCTAAGGAAAGAGGCATTGATTTTGATGAGACCTTTGCTCCTACATGCTGAATGACTACTATTGGTAGCATCTGTGTACTTCGAGCTCATCATGGTTGGAATGTACATCATTTGGACATAAAAACTGCATTTTTGAATGGTGACTTGCATGAAGAAGTGTATGTTTTTCAGCCTTGTGGCTGTGTGTAGAAAGGGCATGAAAACCAAGTGCATAGGTTGAAAAAGGCATTATATGGTTTGAAGCAAGCACCATGTGCTTGGAATGAAAAAATAAATGCCTACCTGATTGCACATGGTTTTGAGAGCAGTCCAACTAAGAGCATCTTATATGTTAAGAGTGCAAATGATGTGCTTTTGATCATTGTTGTCCATGTTGATGACATGCTACTCAATGGTCCTCATGAGAATCATATTGCTGATTTTAAGGATGATTTGCATGCCTCATTTAAGATTTCAGATTTGGGGCATTTGCATCATTATTTGGGCATTCAGTTTATGCAAGTTGATGGCGGAATAGCTTTGTGTTAAACAAAATATATTGACTTATTATTGTAGTGTTTTGGTGTTGAAAACTATAAACCTATTTCCAGTCCTATGGAGACAGGTTTACGGTTGAGTCTTCATGATGTTGGAGATCCATTTGATGTTGTTGTCTATCAGTAGGTTGTTGGATGCTTGATTTACTTGTGCATTACTCGATCGATATTCAGTTTGTTGTCTCACAGATGAGCAGGTTTATGCATTGTATACATGAGTGCCAGCTCGTTGTTCACCACATCACTCCCAGGAGGATTTGTTGATATATTTAGGTAGTGATGTGTGTGAACACTCTAGGACTACTGGGACACTTTTTTCCCTCTTTAGGAGGTTTTTTCCCCCGGCTTGTATATATGCCTATTACCCTAATGGTCTACTTATCTTTGTACATTCTCTTGGTAATACATTCTATATTGTGTGTTGTTCTCCAAGCTTCTTCTTCTTCCTTGTGATGTTCCCGTGCTTCCGCATACCTCAAAATCCAACGGAAACAAATCAAAATGTATGCTTAAAGGAACTTTTCAACAATGGTTTAAGCGCATTAAAAATCAAAATTCTATATATGTGTGTTTTCAATTCGTCAAGAAGAACTTCATATGATGTATTTGAGGAAAAAATAAATAAGGACAACTATGCTCAAATGATTGCATCATTGATTTTCAAATTTTCAAAGAGCTATGTATGCCAATTAGGCCTCCAAGGAATGGACAAGAAAATGAAGTGGTTAGTCTACATATCTAATTTGTTTAAGAATGTTTCTCTCATTGATGCGGTTCAAAGTGGAGATGCTTATGATGATGAATACAAGCAATATCAATTGAATTGCTAAACGATAAATAAGTGAAACACTTCCACTCAGACTTCTTTCCTTCTATAAATGTATGTAAATGTGCATTGCATCTTGTATGTGATATACATGTTAGAAATTGTATGAGTTTAAGCAAATTAAGTAGACTCAAGTTAACATACAACTATTATGATCGTGTGCAATACATGAAAGACCAGAGATTGTATGAGTAGGTTGTTAGCAGACCAAAGCTTTTGTGAGAAAAGACCTAGGAAAGTGAAGGTAAAACTTAAATCGAGTGCCTATATATACTAATATATGTGAATGCATGGTGAGTGGGATCCTTTGATTCCTACCACTGATCGCTCATCAGATCCTACCTCTAGACATATTATGATTTAGACAAGCCTTCGTATACCATCCAATTGTATATGTGTGTATATGTGTCATCAATGCACTACAATGGGCTAGTAGGTGATTGGAGCTACTCTGGCCAAGTGGTTAGAGCCACAAGCCAATGCTAATTTCATCATATGGTATGAAATGTATGTTATCATGAACCTATATGGATTGATAGGCAAGTGGAGTCACTCTAGCCAAGTGGTCAGAGCCATGAGCTTGTGTCGATTTGATATGGGGTTGAGTCTATGCATCTTGTACTATGTCAGGATGGCACACAAGTGGAGTAAACTTGGCCAATTGTACATATGCATGAGTCGCATCAGATTTTGGAATAGCTAGACTTGTGTAAATAAAAGAATAAATAAATAAAATAAAAACAAAAAGGCTAAGTTGGGATGAAGTGCAAAAGAAAAAGAAAAGTAAACTAAAAATAAAAGAAAAGTAAAAAGATGTGATGGGGTTTTGGACAATAAGAGATCAACAAGGGAAGCAAATTTTAGTTTTGCAAACCAAGTTAGTAGGGATTAGTATATGCAAGTATTTGGGATAAGCTATTAGATCTAAATAGGTTGAGTGAATAGAAGAGCTATGAAGCTTATGGTTCATTCATATGGTTGCTAGTGTAATTGTATTGGATGTAATATGATAGGTTGAGTGTGGTGCATGTATCTACTTTATTCTCTATTTTTGTACAAAGTTCAATAACTTTGGATGGGATAAGAATGTGGTTGATTTACATTCCCTTGTGATTATTTGATGCTCATTTATGATTGCTTTATATGCATGTTGGTGCATCTAGAGCATGCACATGTCTAGAGGGGGTGGATGTGGTCATGAAATAAGGTCAAGCATGGAATTGAGCCAAAATCACCAGCCAAGGACATTAGAAGGTAAGTTTAATTTGGGTGGAAAGATAATATAATTCTTATTTTTCTAGGTTTGTCCAGTAGAAGAGTGAAGAACTATCATAAGCATTCATATAGATGTTGTAATATGGTCACCTCATATGGGAATTCTTTAAACTAGGTGAATTCTATCCTTGAGTATATGCTTGATTGATTATTTACCCATGTCATGATGTGTTTGTGTTGCCCATACATTTACTTCATCTCATAAGCATTAGAACATACAAGAAGTATCAATGTGTGTGTGTGTGTGTGTGTATATATATATATATATATATATATATATATATATATATATATATATATATATATATATATATATATATATATATATATATATAAAGAATGTGATGTATTTGTGATTTGAAGTCCTCGAAAGTACATGTGTGTGTGAGCATATATATGTAAGTATGAATGTGAGTGCTTCCCTGTGTATTGATGTGTGCACACATTTTAACCTATGTGATAAATATGTGCATGAATATATGTAAGCTACAATATGAGTTTGTATGCACATATGAGCATGTTCGGATGCATTGGAATCAAACTCATGACCTACTAGTTAGGACTACAATGGGCTAACCACTTGCCCCAAAATCCATGATTGAGGATTACTTCCTAATCCTTTCTCTTAGGGTGTGGTTCAACCATCTTCGATATGTCATTTCTTGAGTCTAACACTCTCTTCCCCCTCTAGAGATCATTGTCCTCAATGATCAATCCTATGTCCTCACCCTTGCATTGGTCTCTTGAACCTTCTTGTTCTCAACCTTGATCTCTTGAACTTAGTTCTTAGCAATGCAAGGTATCTTGGATGCTCAATCTAGTGCTTTGATTGGAATGTGCATTTCGAGAGCTTTTCGAGGGTATGTTACACATCTAAATTCAACCTATGGATTGAAAGATACACTCTAATATTTGATGGGCTCATCTTTGAAAGGGACACACACGCCTTCCATTCACCTTGCCCAAACCTATTTCCTAGGCTCTGATACCAATCGTACTCCTAACTGGTAGGTCATGAGTTCGATTGCCAATTGTGGCAATCGAACTCATGACCTACCGGTTAGGAGTACGATGGGCTAACCACTTGCCCCAAAATCCATGATTGAGAATTACTTCCTAATCCTTTCTCTTCGGGTGTGCTTCAACCATCTTCGATATGTCATTTCTTGAGTCTAACACTCTCTTCCTCTTCTAGAGATCATTGTCCTCAATGATCAATCCTATGTCCTCACCCTTGCATGGTTTCTTGAACCTTCTTGTTCTCAACCTTGATCTCTTGAACCTTGTTCTTAGCAATGCAAGGTATCTTGGATGCTCAATCTAGTGCTTTGATTGGAATGTTCATTTCGAGAGCTTTTTGAGGGTATCTTACACATCTAAACTCAACCTATGGATTGAAAGATACACTCTAATATTTGATGGGCTCATCTTTGAAAGCGACACACACGACTTCCATTCACCTTGTCCAAACTTATTTCCTAGGCTCTGATACCAATTGTCGCAATTGAACTCATGACCTATGGGCTAGGAGTACGATGGGCTAATCACTTGCCCCAAAAACCATGGTTAAGGATTACTTCCTAATCCTCTCTCTTAGGGTCTGGTTCAACCATCTTCGACATGTCATTTCTTGAGTCTAACACTCTCTTCCCCTTCTAGAGATCATTGTCCTCAATGATCAATCCCATGTCCTCACCCTTGCATGGTCTCTTGAACCTTCTTGTTCTCAACCTAGATCTCTTGAACCTAGTTCTTAGCAACACAAGGTATCTTGGATGCTCAATCTAGTGCTTTGATTGGAATGCTCATTTCGAGATATCTTCAAGGGTATCTTACACATCAAATCCGACCTATGGATTGAAAGATACACTCTAATCTTTGATGGTCTCATCTTTGAAAGCGACACACATGCCTTCTGTTCACCTTGCCCAAGCCTACTTCCTAGGCTTTGATATCAATTGTGAAAATTGAACTCATGACCTACCGGTTAGGAGTATGATGGGCTAACCACTTGCTCCAAAAACCATGGTTGATGATTACTTCCCAATCCTCCCTCTTGGAGTCTGATTCAACCATTTCCTACCTGTCATTTCTTGAGTCTAACATGCATGGTCTAAACATATCCTATTAAATGTGTGTTTGTTATATATATGTATCCATGTTTGCGTATGAATCGGTCTTTATATAAATGATTGTTTCTTAGAAAAAGAAAACTCGAAAAAAAAAGAAAGAAGAGGATGTGTGCGAGGGGAAGATTCATTCCATTTTTTTTTTGTGTACGTCTAAGAAGCCATCAATTAAGGAGGGCAGAATTAAACAACAGATGATGACGATACCATCGATAGCTTATAGTGGAATTTTGATTGCAATAGTCCAGAGAGGAGACAAGGCGACGTTGGAAACTCATAGTTGAAGAAGGGTCCTCTCAGAAAGAAGAGTGCACATGGTTCTCACTGAAGTTGATCTTTCATGTACTTCTCTTCGAATGAAGTAGCATATTACAACTCGTATGTGAAGTCATCTCGAACTCCATATGTTGCAGGAAATTGTACGTAAAGTCCCTTTTGAATGATTGAAAGCTAACGACGACTACGAAAGTATGAAACATGTTATGTTTATCATGAAACGGAAACATGCAAATCATTGTATCCTTTTTCTCTAATGAGAAATAGTATTTGTGCATGAAACACTAATATGTTCTACAGAGGAGGAAATGTTGAGCAAATGACACATGAATGAAGGTTGATATACATAAGTCATTATATAGGGAACAATCTTAATATGATTCCGCTTTTCAGTGTTCATAAATGAGGATGACGTGGAAATTTATCTGATGTATGCCATAGAGCTGTAGATTTTGATGTGCATAAGGAACTTATCGCCTCTATGAATGGATAGGTGGGTTAAAATGATACAAAGAACTGAGTATGATCAATGGATGGTGATTGCATAACTCTGGTGCTGACTAACGATAGTTTCATTACAAAGTTGAGTATCCATGTGTACAATTAGTCCTACTCGAGGCACATGTGTTACATAAGGTTTATGGATAAATCTTTAGACATTTACGATTTGAGTACCTTTATTGAACATTGATGTTATGAGATTATGAGGATTAACTTATATTCAAAAGGATTATTTGAGTGAAGAGAGAAGATCTCTAAGTGGAGAGCGTTTGATATAACTTACACAGATGAAGAAGTTTTCACCCTCGCACATATTTCAGGTCATTCATTAATAGAGAAAAATGTATAATGTATACATATATGGAATTATGCAATGAAATGTCGATCACATGACATGTGATATGATTGGATATCTTGTTTCATTATTCTATCATGAAGGATATGCAAGCCGAATCTCGGACATGGAATTGAACAGATTTGTACACCATTTCCTATGTGCTTAAGTAAATATATATCAGATCATGTTTATATGCAAGCTGTATTTCAAATGTAGACTTGGAACAGGTAGGCAATACTGCCTCGAAGCTTCATAGACAAGGTGCACCTAGTGCAACAGAACTTGAGCCGCTGGAAGCAAACCTTTTAACTTGTTGCATCTCTATCATCTTTACCTTTAGCACATCTTGTGCTTTGTTTTAGTTATTCGGGCATATAAGCATGCTCATTTTTTTTTCAAGTAGACGATTGATACTTAATAACATATATCGATATGTATAATAACTTGAATGTCATATCATGAGTGCACCTTGCCATAACTACTTTTCTTTGTTCATCATATGTGAAGAAGAAGTTAGGCCTATGAAGTAAAATGACCACATGCAATTGTGCATAGACTCTACTTTAAAACATCTTGCGAATTTCGCAAGGTACAGATCAAAGAAAGGTGGCAAAAGAAGCATGATAATGGGAAGAGGTTGAGGAACGAAGAAAGGGATCTTCTCACTCTATTTCAGCAGCACTACTGGAAATGCCTCTCTCCACAATCAACTTCTCATAAGTTGTGGATACATAGAGGAAAGGAACGCATTTATGTGTATGTGAACGGTTCTTGGATTTTAATGTTAGCTGCACAAACCATTTTACTTAGGAAATTGTTTACATTCCATTTGAAATGTGAATAATTGAAAAGTTCAACTTTATCTAAATAAAGACTCCATTCATAGTGTCTAAGAGTAGAGAATCATGTGAATCATATCTACTTTTCAGTCTCGTGCTCTCTAAGCTATAGTGTATAAACCAAATACGAACGTGCCCTTTGAAGCATGTTTCAAGTCACTTATATATTGGCAAACTAATATGTCCATAAGTAACACTGAGTCATAACAAACAAACGAGAACAAAGACATGTTCTCCTTTTAAAATTAGAAAGAAAACATGAAATGTTGTAAAATAGCCTCACTTTTTTATCCGATCGTGAAAATCCTAGTTTTTTATTCAATACATGCTTTTAAAAACGTCGCCTTCTTTTATCAGATTCTCCAAGTAGTAGGCCAAATTCATTTTTTAGGATAGAAAGTGATACCTAACGAGCAAGTTACTCCTATGAGAGGTTCCCATTCCATAAAGTATGCCGAATAGTGCCACAAAAAAAAAATGAAATACAACCTCTTGATGTATTGATTACTCCAAAGACATAATAATTGATCTCATTGATATTTACTATTTCCATAACTCAAACGTGGAAAAATATATATTTTTTTTCAAGGATCAATATAGACAATACCACATCATTTGATCCTACAAAAATTATGATCAACTTTTTTCCATGGTGCTATTGATATTCACAAAGCTCTTCCAATTGCCACTTAAAGAATATTACCTCAACCAATCATAAATATGAAATCACACACCTATCCAACATAACAATGTAGAATGTGGATATAGATAAGAACAAATAAGATTCTCTGGGCATTACATTCCAATGAACAAAGTATTGCATAATTCAAAGTTTACAAAGTTGGATAGGTTTTCTACAATAGAAGTTGATCGTATGTCTGCTCGGTCTCATGCATTAAATCATCTTCATGCACTTGAGGAGTCTCAATAATTTTTTCTTGATCTAGAATTGGCTCTTTAAGGTCAATCATGTCTTCAAGCTCATCTGCTAATGGTGACACTGATTCCCTAGAGGGAGGCTCAAATCTTTCTATGTCATCAATATGCTTTTTACCTACTTCTTGTTCCTCATCTCGGTACTCATAATTAAGACCGTTAATTTATATTCTAATGAAGATGACTTGGGCTTCATCTTTCTCTACAACTATGCAATGCCGCCACAATCATTGCAAGTAATTGTGGTGGAAGTTGTTTATCATGGAATGGAGATGAGCATGTGGTGATAAAAGAAGTTAGAGGAAAACCAAATATCTGAATCTAACTAAACCATTGCATGCAAAATGCTTAAAATCCCCGAGATCTACTACTCATTTGCTTGACTTGCATGCGTGTAGCTCAAGATTTGAGTGCTCAAAGCTATGAAAAAAGCAAAATTCTGTACTTGGCATCGACTTTATGCATAAAGTCGATGCCAAGTATAAAAGTTTGACTTTTTTCATAACTCTAACCGCTCATATCTGTAACCACAAGTATAGAAATCAAGCAAGTGAGTAGTCAATCTTGGGGTTTTTAAGCATTTTGCATCAAATGGTATATTCATATTTGGAAAATTAATCTTTTTGTATTGAAAGAGATAAGCATATGAACATATTTGAGTCTCTAAATGAGGATTTTGAACCCTATAAAGAAATGCTATTTGGAATGTTTTAGTAAATAATCATTTTTGTGGCATGATAATTCAGATTATGAATAGAAAGAAGAAGGATTTTAGTAAAAGAACAAGCACCTAGACCAACTTTCACCAAAATGTGGGGAAATGACTATTTTGGAGATGAATTTTGGGTGCAGTTTCCAACGAATGTTCCTAGAACAAGGATTATCAAAGATACACACAATGGTTTTGATCATGGATGATGACGATATCTATCAGACATTGGTCTACAGAGACCACTCCATGTGTGTGGGGGATAAGGGCGAGCCATATCCAAGGTCCCAAGCTTGGGGGAGATCCTAAGGTATTCAATGGTAATGGGGATGAGTGTTGCATGATGGCCACATGGCAGCACTAGACCATTCTAGATCATTGCTATTTTGAATAGAAGGGGATATAATGGATGAGAAGAGAGTGGCACACACATCATTCACAAGTCTTTAGCCCTCTAGTTCTTACATTTGGTATCTGAGTAGAGATCATTTGGGAATTTTTTTGCGTCAATTTTCGAGAATGAGAAGCCTTGGGATCTGTGACTGAGTCATCATCATCATCCTTGGAAGGTGCTGTCACCATGGTGTGAGAGGGGCCGTGAGAGAGGAGAGCTTGAAGCAAAAGAAGTAGAGGACAAAGCCTCTTGGAGGAGCAAGGAACCTTTGCATGAACTCGATGCCTAAGGCTACAAGCGAACTACCTAGAAGAGCACAAACACAATGCCCACATTTCCTTTGACCTACTCGAGGTAGGAGATCTCAGCTCTTTCTCTTCCTCCCTTGTGTTGGAAGGAAATAGAGTCTCAAGCTCTATATGAAGTCATTTCTTATGCCTTCTGTATGATATATGGGACTAAAGAGCTACTACACATGCATTTGGTTGAAGAAGTGCCTACGCAAAGGCAAATTTTGAATTTTTTCCTTTGCTTTCACTCTCTACAAGAAGATAATTGAACTACTGTAGCTTATTTGAACCACCTAGCTTCACTCATGTGGCCATATCTTGATCATTTCAACTCCAAATTGAGTGATTTTTGTTGCTATGAGAGTCTTTCCATTAAGTGGTTACAACATACAGGTTGAATTCACTTTAAAACCTATATAGATCTTAAAATGTGGTTGTTCAACATTGAGGACTCTCGTTCAAGCACTTCTTTGATGCAATTATCATTGGGAGACTCTTGGAGAAGCAAGAGGAGTGTGTTTGGATCATCTCCAGCACTTGCACACACTTGCACATCAAGATTTTGGACCTTAAGATAAGTTTTCTGGTCAATTTTGAGGCAATCTTACTCTCTTCATGCATCATGGTGCACATAGGACAAGCATTTTGCATGGCATAAATGGTATATGATTAGTTAGAAGCTTGTTTAGCTCTGCACTTTGTGTGAAAGTAGTGTTGTAGGTATAGCTAGCACTTGGTTTTACAGGTACAGTTAGGAGGATATAAGAACTTGCAATGTTCTTATGGTTATACCATGCCTCAAGCATGAGGATTATTGCAAGGGCATGTAGTGCCCTTTGGTATCTTTGTATATATATATTGTGCCTACCAGCACCATTTGTTTTGAGAAGTGCATGCACTGAACTTAGTTTTGTTTTCTCTATTTTCATTTTTTAAGTCGTTATGCTAACAAAATTTTGAAGATTTATCATGCATATGCATAAAAAGTAGATAAAGTATACTGAAAGTTTCTTTTTTATTATTTCTTTTATACAAAGGCTTGTGATTTGTCTATTTCCACTTCCATTTGGATATCTTAGGTGTACATAGAGCGTAATAACTTAAAAAAAAACATAAAAATCATAAAACCATAAAAATCATAAAACCATAAAAAGAGATCTATACCTTATCCTAGCATGGATTCATGATCCTCTTCACTAGTTAGGACTGATACACTCATGTGTGAGTGCACTTCAGACCCCATAGAGACCATGCGTGCTAGGATAGCAAATTTAGAGAGTGCACTTCATGACATCTTGGAGCATGTGCATGGCTCCAAGAAAGAGGAAGTGATGCTTGAGACTGATTTGCCAGGGATGGAGGTAGATGCTTTAGGGGAGCATCAAGCTCCAAAAGTCCCTAGAGATAGCATACTAGTCAGAGAAGCCCAATGGGATCTTAATGACCTTAAGCTGCCTAGATATCATGGCTCGACTAGTGCTAGGATTGTTGATGTTGTTGAGCAGTGGCTCAGTAATTGGAAGGAGTGCTTTTGCTTATTCCGTATCATGGACGATAGACATAAAATTTTACAGGCCACTTATAACCTCATGGATATCACCCATAGGTGGTAGCGCAAGATATAATAAGTCAAGAAAGAGCCCACGACTTGGGAACAATTTAAAATCTTGTTCTACAATAACTTCATACTACTTGACAAGGGGTCTAGAGCACTAGACACTTGAACCTTCATCAGAAAGAAGAACCAAACCATTCAAGAGTACTGAGATAAGTACAGAGAGGTACTTCTTAAATTACCTAATACTATCCCTGAGTTTCTCTAGGTCCACAAGTCCGTCTTGGGAGTGAGGGAAATTATTAGACCTCTGGTGAGGAAGGAGAGATGTCACTCCTTGGAATAGGCCATGGAGATAACTTTAGTCTATGAGGATGGCCACAGGGGCATAGGCTCCCAAGGGGTCAGAAGTCCTCATGGACTAAGATATATATACCAGAATGAATCCAGGTAAACCCCAAATTCACCCTCAAAGGAAAGTGCAACTACAAGCTCATGGTAGTCAACCACAAGACTATATAGCGTATCAGCTCCACTATGCACAATATCGACTCAATACTATGACATCCCCACTAACGTCCTCAGTGCCCAATAGTGGGTATAGAGCTCAGAATGAATGCATGCTCACACACACACCCCACAACGCACACACACCACGAGCATGAACTCACAAGAAGCTCTGCGAACTGAGTTTCTATCACTTCCGGAAGTGATGGGCAAACTCAGCCATAATGAAGCCTAGCACCAAATGCAAACAAAACATAGGAAAAATTACAGAAAAAGCATAGTTGATAGGGTATACACACCTAACAACTGGTCGCAACTCGGACAAAGAATCCACAAGTGAAAACTGCATGTCCGCTAATACGACAATCATATATACCAGAATGAATCCAGGTAAACCCCAAATTCACCCTCAAAGGAAAGTGCAACTACAAGCTCATGGTAGTCAACCACAAGACTATAGAGCGTATCAGCTCCACTATGCACAGTATCGACTCAATACTATGACATCCCCACTAACGTCCTCAGTGCCCAATAGTGGGTATAGAGCTCAGAATGAATGCATGCTCACACACACACCCCACGACGCACACACACCACGAGCATGAACTCACAAGAAGCTTTGAGAACTGAGTTTCTATCACTTCCGGAAGTGATGGGCAAACTCAGCCATAATGAAGCCTAGCACCAAATGCAAACAAAACATAGGAAAAATTACAGAAAAAGCATAGTTGATAGGGTATACACACCTAACAACTGGTTGCAACTCGGACGAAGAATCCACAAGTGAAAACTGCATGTCCGCTAATACGACAATCATATATACCAAAATGAATCCAGGTAAACCCCAAATTCACCCTCAAAGGAAAGTGCAACTACAAGCTCATGGTAGTCAACCACAAGACTATATAGCGTATCAGCTCCACTATGCACAATATCGACTCAATACTATGACATCCCCACTAACGTCCTCAGTGCCCAATAGTGGGTATAGAGCTCAGAATGAATGCATGCTCACACACACACCCCACAACGCACACACACCACGAGCATGAACTCACAAGAAGCTCTGCGAACTGAGTTTCTATCACTTTCGGAAGTGATGGGCAAACTCAGCCATAATGAAGCCTAGCACCAAATGCAAACAAAACATAGGAAAAATTACAGAAAAAGCATAGTTGATAGGGTATACACACCTAACAACTGGTCGCAACTCGGACGAAGAATCCACAAGTGAAAACTGCATGTCCGCTAATACGACAATCATATATACCAGAATGAATCCAGGTAAACCCCAAATTCACCCTCAAAGGAAAGTGCAACTACAAGCTCATGGTAGTCAACCACAAGACTATATAGCGTATCAGCTCCACTATGCACAATATCGACTCAATACTATGACATCCCCACTAACGTCCTCAGTGCCCAATAGTGGGTATAGAGCTCAGAATGAATGCATGCTCACACACACACCCCACAACGCACACACACCACGAGCATGAACTCACAAGAAGCTTTGCAAACTGAGTTTCTATCACTTCCGAAAGTGATGGGCAAACTCAGCCATAATGAAGCCTAGCACCAAATGCAAACAAAACATAGGAAAAATTACAGAAAAAGCATAGTTGATAGGGTATACACACCTAACAACTGGTCGCAACTCGGACGAAGAATCCACAAGTGAAAACTGCATGTCCGCTAATATGACAATCATATATACGAGAATGAATCCAGGTAAACCCCAAATTCACCCTCAAAGGAAAGTGCAACTACAAGCTCATGGTAGTCAACCACAAGACTATATAGCGTATCAGCTCCACTATGCACAGTATCGACTCAATACTATGACATCCCCACTAACGTCCTCAGTGCCCAATAGTGGGTATAGAGCTCAGAATGAATGCATGCTCACACACACACCCCACAACACACACACACCACGAGCATGAACTCACAAGAAGCTCTGCGAACTGAGTTTCTATCACTTCCGGAAGTGATGGGCAAACTCAACCATAATGAAGCCTAGCACCAAATGCAAACAAAACATAGGAAAAATTACAGAAAAAGCATAGTTGATAGGGTATACACACCTAACAACTGGTCGCAACTCGGACGAAGAATCCACAAGTGAAAACTGCATGTCCGCTAATACGACAATCATATATACCAGAATGAATCCAGGTAAACCCCAAATTCACCCTCAAAGGAAAGTGCAACTACAAGCTCATGGTAGTCAACCACAAGACTATAGAGCGTATCAGCTCCACTATGCACAATATCGACTCAATACTATGATATCCCCACTAACGTCCTCATGCCCAATAGTGGGTATAGAGCTCAGAATGAATGCATGCTCACACACACACCCCACAACGCACACACACCACGAGCATGAACTCACAAGAAGCTCTGCGAACTGAGTTTCTATCACTTCCGGAAGTGATGGGCAAACTCAGCCATAATGAAGCCTAGCACCAAATGCAAACAAAACATAGGAAAAATTACAGAAAAAGCATAGTTGATAGGGTATACACACCTAACAACTGGTCGCAACTCGGACGAAGAATCCACAAGTGAAAACTGCATGTCCGCTAATACGACAATCATATATACCAGAATGAATCCAGGTAAACCCCAAATTCACCCTCAAAGGAAAGTGCAACTACAAGCTCATGGTAGTCAACCACAAGACTATATAGCGTATCAGCTCCACTATGCACAGTATCGACTCAATACTATGACATCCCCACTAACGTCCTCAGTGCCCAATAGTGGGTATAGAGCTCAGAATGAATGCATGCTCACACACACACCCCACAATGCACACACACCACGAGCATGAACTCACAAGAAGCTCTGCGAACTGAGTTTCTATATCTTCCGGAAGTGATGGGCAAACTCAGCCATAATGAAGCCTAGCACCAAATGCAAACAAAACATAGTTGATAGGACTAAGATAAGCCAACCCGTCCCACATCTACTCTTGGCTCGATTAGTGCACAATCTTCTAGAGAGGCTAAGCAAGTGCATATGATCAAGACTGTTTTAGGAGGGAAAAGAAAAGTGTATGCTCGCTAAGAGGACATATAATAAGTTTATTCTTACCCCTCAATAGAAAGAGAAGGCAATGAAAGAGCGGTTTTTATAGGTATCTAGGGCAACACCTTTTGAAAGTCTATCCTAAGAAAAAGAAAATAGCAGGCACCATAGTTATTAATCCCATTCACATAGGGAAAAAGAAAATAGCAGCCACCATAGTTATTAATCCCACTCACATAAGGAGTGATGGAGATGAGGATAGTTCTCATTTGTTATGACTCATTGTTAAGTGCTAAAGTTAAGAAGGCTTCTTCCACATTATGGATACTTTTCGTTGCAAATGTGTAGATTGTGAGTGAAAGATGAAAAACAACTAGACTAAAGAAGATTTTGAAGTAACTCTTATTCCTAATGCTTCAATTGTCAATCTATATTCGCTTACAATCGATCATGAATGCTTCTTGCTCAATATATATATATATATATATATATATATATATATATATATATATATATATATATATATATATATATATATATATATATACACACACACACGACCTTCCAAGATGCTTCATCTTGAACTCACTTTCTTAAATCTTTGGAAAAAAACAAGCTAATCTCTTTGCTCTCTTCACCCTCCTTTCTATGAACTCTACGACAATGGAGGCACACAATGCTTTTCTCTCCATGTCATGGTACAAAATAAAAAATATGTTTCGACCTCCCCACCTCGCCCCTTTAGTGTACGTGCAGGCTCCATGTCATTCAAAAATCGATTATTTTATTCATTTTATATTATTCCACTGTGACATGTATGTACAATTCTTTGTTATATCTAGTGATCACAAAGGGCCGAAGCACCACTTCTTGCGCTTATAGTTCCACCCTTTTATATGAACACCTAAGAGACAACAACACTATTTCTTGCACTGTTCCACTTGGCACATAGCCAAAAGAGCTCTAAATTCTGTAGGGTCGTGTGAACTTAAAATTTTGAAAGGTACAACATACACAGACTCACACATACCCCCAATTTTTCCACTAATTACTTGGAATTTGATTTCTCCCTTCAATCATTTCCTCTACATTCGGTCAATTCTAAGTCTCTATTATCCACTTTTTACTCGTATCTTGACCTCTAAAAGTAACCTTACACCTTCAAGCCTTTTATGTCTCAAGGGAAAAGGCAGTGGGAAATCCGACGTCCTTCTTTTGCTAGTAACTATGGTACGTTATCAAGGAGATGGCGAAAGCCGTGCTTCAGCTTTACAAAGCTGAAACCAAATAGCCTAACAGAATGGAGCCTCCTTCAACTTAAAAGCCTTCCCAAAAGACATCACATCATTAATGAAACAGAGAAGGCGGATATGTCTGTGCGTATGTGCGTATGGATGGATGCCTGTGTGGCAGGCTGCTAGTCATGCGTGGAAGACTATATTGAAGTAGATAGCCACGGCTAGAAGAGTACATTGGACCAGCTCATGGTTACCTGCAAATCTTGTAAGAAAATGTATGCATAACGAAGACACTTATTACACAAGTTATAATGGATTAATTCAACTTTCAAGCTCCTTGGACGTTGGAATCGCGGGCTCCGAGGGCTGCGAGCATTGCACGCTCAATGCAAAGGAAAATGAAGGATTTCCCCTAAACCATTGAACCTCAGATCCAACTTCCAAGTGCGTCAAAATCTATGCCTCTACTGGCACGTGCGGCAGGTCAGAAATCTGTGAGTTCACGACGTATAGTCGTTGCCGCAAGTCGAAAGAATATGCTTTATAGATGCATGCAAGGTGAGTCGGAATCTTACCGTATCTAGTCACCTACGTCTAATTGAACTTCAGCGAGTCTCTCGTCACTCGTCACCACCGCAGTTTGAGAGGTGAGAGGCAAGTGAGCGAACGGAACATCGAGGTAACGCTGTCCCGTGAGTCATTTTAATTGTCGACTCTTTGGACATAGCTTAAGGACCATAAAAAGCTTTAGGTGGTGCCTCACAGTGATTTCCAAACTGACAAGATGGATCAAGCCCTTGATTTCTCATTCCATAAGGCAAGATCTTTGTCTCTTTCTGATGTTTTCTCTCTTTGTGCCTCCGTTGGTTTAATCTGCCTTTCCATTTCTCCTGTTTGTTGATGCTTGTGGTGTTGCAAAACGTTCTCCGTCACGCATTCGCCTTCCAGAGGTAAAATGGGTTGAAGTAAGTTTAAATTTTAAGCCTATCTGCCATATAGTAGCTTGACATTTAAAACAAAGGGGGTTGTGCATGGGCGAGTTAGCGCACGCGTTGAATTCAGAAGAATCCGAGTTCGTTCTTTTCGTCCTGAAAGTTGTAGTGGCTCCTTCATGTCATGTGATATATTCACTGGGGAGTTTCTGTCACATAGGCCTCATTGTATATGGCAATGGTCGGCTATACACCTGGCCCAAAGTATCCTATAACTAGTTTACGGAGAAAATCCATTGCCATAATTTTTATTTCAAATTTGAATGCTCTTGTAGTTCTGTCTTATTTCTTCGAATCTTCAGTAGCCCTGAGTCTACAAAGTATGTCGAGTAAAAGCTTTGCTGTACAGGGTAACTCACTTGTTGTCAGTGACGATGAACCGGAGTCTCCAAAGCCAATGCCGAAGTCACCAGAGTTCTGTCATCCAACCGCTGAAATTGACGTAGAACTTTTTCCAGAATTGAATGAACCTGATTCATTTTCATCTGTTGCTGTTGAAGTGATAGAGTCTCTCCGTATTTCTCCTGCAAGACCATCAACTAAAGAGGAGGAAACAGTATGTGCACCATCTACGTCATCTGCAACTGAAAACTTATGTTCACTTCCTGCTGTCAATAGTTCAAATGGAAGTTCTACGTGTGTTTCTAGATTATCTGATCATACTCAACCATCATCCCCTAAACCAAAAGCAATAACCAAGGTTCCCGTAGAAAGAGGATTTACTCAGGTAGACTGGTTGAAATTGACTCGTACTCAGACAGATCTTGCAGGTATGGATTCGATCTGCCTTGTCTTTCATTTCATCGTTTGATATCGAATTTCAGTAGTATAATGGGTAAGTTTTGACGTGTTCATGTTTATCAAGCGCACAATTTTTGTGAACTCACCTTCCATCATTGTTCACTTTCGCTCCTCGGAAATTTTAGATGTTCATCTTGATTTGGAAAATTAGAATATTTGCTTGTTCATACATGCCCAAATTCTAGAATTTATGCGTCTCTTCTTGCGCGTTATTTCCGGGTAAAATATCTCTCACATAATATGATTATTATGTATTTTAAAGTTGCATGCTTTTTGCCACACTCAACCATTAGTCCCCGTCTGCGTTGATGCTTCTTGTCTTCCTTTCTCTCTTTCATATCTTCTTTCCTTTATATTCTCTTGTAACTTTTTTGAAGTTTTGATTCTTCGTACTTTCTTGTATGCATGCAATCTTAGGTCTTAACGTTTGCTATTCTATTTAATCATAATGCATTTTGTTATTCATAGCGTTCTGGTCCACCTTTTCCTCTTATATAATCTCCTTTTCTGATGTCTTTTGGACTCAACATTTGAGGATTTATTTTATCATTAGGGCATATCAAGAATGTGACACAACTATATTTTTTAATATTTTTGCACGCTTTGTTTGGTTAATGGAAAACCTAGTTACATGGACAACTTTAAATTGGAAAGCTAGCATGGAGGGGCTATTGGTTGGGGTGATTTATTTGATTATATATTCATTGAAAATTGCCCTTTTTGTTCTACATATACAGAAGTTTGTGCTTTATCAAGCTAAAGGGTGTCCTATGACAAGATTGAAAAGGCGTCCTAGTTCTCCAATGTTTCATTCTATTAATAACACCTTATTTGTTGCTGACAAACTTTGATCATTGGGTTGAGTGCAACCTTTATTTCCAATCTTGTAGCATTTTAGTATGGACTCCAAGGCTCCTTCTCCATACTCAACATGCATACCAATTCTCCCGATTTCCCTCTCCTCTTGGAGAACCTTGCTATATTGGCCCTTATTGCCTAGCTTAGCATGATTATGAGAATTTGATCTCCCTTTCATCTTTTGCATTTGATCCTTGCCCTATGAGGAATTGCAAGATTTTGATTTGAATGCTGCAATGTTGTTGTTTGACTTTTTCTACTTTGTCTAATATGTCATGCCTAGATGCATGTACTAGATGTACTTAATCATATATGACTATCTTGAACAAGAGTCATGAGTTTCATGTTTTTTTGGAATCTTGTAATACTGTTGTATGTCTAAAAAAAATAAAAAAAAATTTATAGACAGTCATCTTATGTCTATATGCATCTTGTTGAAGGAAGATATTTCACAACACTTGTATATTGATACTTTTCTTTGTAAATAGTTCGAAAAGTAGAGTTAAAAAGCTCTAAATTTTGCAAAACTCGGAATAGTCTTCCTTGAGTTATCATAGGGCTATGTACAAAGTTAGGAAGTAATCAGATAACTAGAGATAGTAGTCTAGGAGTCTAAAAGTTGAGAAAGTAGTTCATTTTAGAAGTAGTATATAAGTCAATGTAAAGAGGAATTTAGGGGCACAATGTCATTTGTATACTTCCTTCATTGAGAATAGAGAGCTCCTCCTTTGGGTGCATCTCCTTCTTCACTATGGAACCTTTGTTTATTGTCTCGTGTGACCTGTAGTGTGATGTTTGAATGATTATTCATTTGTAGATTGAGTTGGGACTTGTATGTGAGATCATTGATGAGTTTAGAAGTTTGGTTGAAGATCTTTTCTTGGATTGGAGAAAGTCGTCTATTTCGAAGTGGCTATGTCATTGGTTTTTCCTCAAGCTAAGTAACTTTTGTTATGATATTTGGATTCTGCATGGAAAATGACATGGATTAGGCACTTGAATCACTCAATTTTGTGTCATATTCATGGAGTTATGAGCATTTTGAAGTTTTCAACCATCAATACTTAGAAAGTCGTGTTTTCAGAAATCGTCTTTGATACTAATCACATATTTTATCAAATATTTGGTGATCTCATATCAAGTTTGGCTTATATCTTTTGCGAATGATTGATTTGTGGTTTATTACATTAGTCTTTAAGCAACAATCGGATTAACTCATCTTTGGATTGATAATTTGAAGAAGTTTCCTTAGAGGTTCAATCAAGTCACTGATGCTACAATGGGACAGATGTTCTGTTAGTAGGGTGGTGAAATATCTTTTTTTGGCGTCGTTGTTG
>MU260552.1:25000-27500 GCA_020310875.1 Ceratopteris richardii
TGCTTTTTCTGACTCTGACTGGGCTGGTTTCTATGATACTCATGTGTCCACTAGTGGTTTTTGCTTCATTCTTGGTAGCTCATGCATATCTTGGTTGAGCAAGAAGCCACCTATTGCAGCCACTTCCAATTGTGAGGCTGAGTATAGGGTAGCTTTCACAGTGACTGTTGAGTGTGTGTGGCTCAAATGCCTTATGGCTGATTTTAGTATTGGTCAATCTTCTACCACTAGCATCTTCACTGATAGTCAGAGCACATTGAAAGTTGCAAGAAACCCTATGTTCCATGCTCGCACTAAGCACATTGAGGTGCATTATCATTATGTCAAGGAGAGGTTCTCTGCTAGAGAGATGAGCTTGGCATATGTGCCCACATAGGAGAAGATTACAACCTTTTCACAAAGGCTGTACCTAGGGAGAATTTTGAAGCTTTTGGCAAAGCTTTAGGCTTACTTAATTTTGTGGATTGAATCCACATAGCTTGGCACTTCCTTATACATGAGTGCCAGCTCCTTGTTCACCACATCACTCCCAGGGGGGATTTGTTGATATAGTTGGTAGTGATGTGTGAACACACTAGGACCATTGCGGCACTTTTTTCCCTCTTTAGGAGGTTTTTTTCCCCCAACTTGTATATACATCTATAACCCTAATAGGTTACTTATCTTTGTACATTCTAGTGGTAGTACATTCAGTATTGTGTGTTGTGCTCCAAGATTCTTCTTCTTCCTTGTGTTGTTTGTGTGCTTCTACATACATCTAACTCCAACAATGTGAATGTGTATATGCATGTGCATGCGTATAAATATGTGTATGTGTATATGTATGTATGTGTGTATATGTTATGTATGTGTGTATATGTTATGTATATGTATATATCTATGTATGTATGTATACATATGCATATGTGTATGCATATATATATGTATGTGTATGTGTGTATATATGTGTATGTATGTATGTGTATGTATGTATGTATGTATGTATGAATGTGTATGTATGTATGTGTATGTATGTGTAGGTGTGTATATTTGATTTCTCTTTTCATTTTCTTTTTGTTTATTGTGGTATGCAGACTTTCATATAGATATCTAGACCATTGAATCATTTTATTGTCTTCCGTTTTATAGCCAGCAAGTTCTTGTTCTTACCTTAGCTAAGGTAAGAACAAGAACTTTCATTGAATTGACTCTTTCTTTCCATCCATCCTTTAAAATTATTCTTCCATCCTTCAAAATCGTCTAGATAAATTTCTTCTCCCATTTTCCAAACGACCTTATACCTCCATAGCTAATTGATACTTAATATTTGTATGCAAATTCCATAAAAGAGTTAGCAGTGTAGGTATTAGGTCAACAAAAATAGGAGAAGCAGATGTATCAAGAAGGTTCTAAAGGTTGGACGGACAATTCCAAAGGCTAGATGGATAGAATATTCGATATAGGTATGTATAATTTGATTTTACTTAAATGACATAAGAGTGACTTCAGAGTGCGGAGTCACATACAAATCCTCTACAATAAAGAGGCCTTGACCAACACTAGTAATAGTGGATGGAGCAATAATATTTTTGTACTAGAGAACGATCATGAGCTCACAATGGATAATCTCTAGCCATTTCAGTCTATAAACGAGGAGGTAGAGGATTTCTAGAAACCTCTACTTGTAATTGATGAACAGCAAGTCCATAACGTGTATGATGTATATTGGCATTATGAGTATGAGAATTATCATCATCATCTTCTATCATATTTTTGTACTAGAGAACGATCATGAGCTCACAATGGATAATCTCCAGCCATTTTAGTCTATAAACCAGGAGGTAGAGGATTTCTAGAAACCTCTACTTGTAATTGATGAACAACAAGTCCATAATGTGTACGATGTATATTGGCATTATGAGTATGAGAATTATGATCATCATCATCATTGAGCAAATATTCATATATATCAACAATAATTTGATTTTATATATGGTTTTAAAATAAAATAATGACATTATTTTATAGAAAGAATACATACCCAAGCGTTATCATGTTGACCAGGTATTGATGCATACTAAAAAGTACCATACTCTACCTCATGTTCAATACATTCCAATCGTATCAATAGCAAAACTTAGACCAATATATAATATGTTCTTGATAGTAAAATTCATCATAATTCCTATGGGAGGATATATGTGAAGTTGTTGCATGGATAAGAGGTGGTGGAGTGCCCCATGATTGATCAGAATTTGATTATAACACAAAAGAACATATATTATTTATATATCTATCAAATATATTTAAAATAAAAAATTTGATATACTTAATGTATATAGTCCTTGCACAATTAGGAGATGGTGGTGGAGTTCCATGTGATTGATCAGAATCTGCAAACAATGGTATTAGATATTAACAATCTAATTATTTACATACATAAACATTCACATATACACATCTACACAAATACACATTCATGTGGCCCGATAAATGCATGTATTTTGTATGAATGTATGTA
>MU260552.1:32500-62500 GCA_020310875.1 Ceratopteris richardii
AATTTTCGTTTGTTGTGCATATCTTCACCAACTTGAATACAGTTTGCATGTATGGTGTAAATCTCAATGAAAAAAAAAATCATAAATAAGCTATTATGGGGACATCATTGGGACTCCTTGGGGCTTCTTAGGGGCCACCTCGAGGTATATACTTTGCTCTTGCTCCTTAGGTGCCCCCTCCATGTAGGGACTTTGCTCTTACTTAGGATCTGACCATAAGCCCTTCTAAGGCATCTAATGTTATCACTAAGGTGCTGAATTGTGTACGTAATGAAGCAACCAAGATAAGCTTACATTTTTTTAAGAAAATCCTATCTTAGGATCTAGTGTGTTTGCTAGCTTGAATTAATTGAAAAGTACAATAGTGAAGGGCATAGAACCCACGGGACTCTCAAATCACATACATGTTGGAGTTAAATTCATAGCACTTACTAAGAATGAAAAAATCCTAAAGGGCGAATGACCCTAAGGCCAGACGAGGAGACTAATTTCAATGAGTGCACAAAAGGCCCACGAATGTCACAAGGGAAGTGGTTTTCACTTCCCACCACTGCATGTGCAAAGGTGTCCCCATGCGGCATGACCTTACAACGTCCCCCATGCGGCAGGGTTCACAATGGGCGGCGGTAGAACGCGATTACAATCGTAGTCCAATATATGTACATCTGTCATCACCTGGTACAATTTTTTCTTCTCCACGTCACGGAACAAAAGGGAAATATATGTTCCGGCCCTTTCAGTGTACCGATTGCCACATCACTCGAAATACTGCCGGGCCTGTGTGAATCCAGCCTAAGGCAGCCCATGCGGCATGACCTTACAACCTCCCCAATGGAGGGAAATGACTTAACTCATTGAGCGAAACAAGTAAACTTACTTTTTCGTTACAAACTCTATGGCTATCTTTACTTATAAGCATTGCTGCAGAGTATCTAGCAAGAGTGTGCTCATCTTGATTATATGCTTTATGCAGCTGCACAATCTGCTCCTTCCTCGACCAATTGAGATCATGGCATGTCAGGAGAACGTACGCCGTGGGCCAGTTTGCAGCTTGCTGTGCAACATTTTAGTCTGCTTGTAAGTCGTTGCTCTCATTCGCATTGCTGTGCAACATTTTAGTCTGCTTGTAAGTCGTTGCTCTCATTCGCATGCGTACCTTCTGCAATCCGCGATCGATGTACTGTTCCTCGTGACCTTCTGCAAGCTACAGAAACTTCCATTGGGTTGGAGGAGGAGAGCATAGATATGGAGATCCATCCACAGAGTTGAGTGGGTAATCTGGTGCTCCCTTCCTATGAAGATGTCCGAAGTTTTATCCAACTTCGGACATCTTCATTCTACCTTGTATGCAATTGCAGAAGCCGCTCATTCTTCGACCAGGTGAAAGTACGCCGTGTATCGACGAGGCACCTATCAGTTTAAGAAGTTGTTGCCATGATTCCTGCCATAGAATCTGTTCGTTGCTTGATCGCGTGATAAAATGGCGCGTAAGGACAATGTACGCACCAGTTTAACTTGCAGACTTTTCTGCATCCTTATTCTGTTTGTAAGTTGTCGCCATGATTCCTGCTATGGAATCTCAACTCTCTGAACACGTTCTGCATTCTACAACTTTTGGACATGTTCATTCTACATTACACGTTCATTGCTTGAGCAGGTCATAGTATATAAGGTGTGTAAGGACGGCGTACGGAGCAGTTGAACTTCCATACTTCTCTGCATCCTTTATTCGGCTTGTAAGCTGCCGCCATGTTTCTGCTATGGAAGCTTCATTCTGCGGAGACATTGTGTTAGAACATCCTGCTACGGAGTCTCCATCATCCAGGGGACCTCCTGTTTCACTTGTCCAGAATATCGCGTCTCGCGGTCCCCAGAGGTCCATTGTCATCGTGCCGAGCCGCAGCAAGGATATAAACAATCTGCACTTCTTGTCTCCATGACCCATGATGGGTCGAGGCCGTGCGAAAGGGGTTTAAACTGTAATACTCATGTATGTGCACTCGAGGTCGTCCCAATGTAGAAAAAGCCTGTATGTGGTCTGAAATTCCCTTGATCAACGTCTCATGGAGACGAAAGATTACCGCATTTGAGAGAGAGAGAGACTATGCATGTGGATGTGCTTTCGTAACTTTTTCCATCAAATTGTACATGATTAACAAAATACATAGGAAAAAGAACTCTATGCATATCACTAAATTTCAATGTACAAAAATATATTGTCACCCAAAACGAATGTTCTTTCCAATATATGTCTCTACAAATGAAATCTGATTAGATTAGACAGAATAAAGTATGAGAAACATTTGGATGTACCAACAAACGCATAACATGTCTCGTACCCCTATCTCTCATAGAAAATTTATGAATTCAAATTTTTGTATACCTGTTCTCTTCAAATATCATCATTACATCTAGAGCATGCCAAAACACTAACGAACTGATAAGAGGGGCTCTGTATAGCGCTCCTCAATCTTGCCAACAAAAATCCTTGCAAATTATGCTCTGTAGATATTGGATCTCAAGCATTTGATCACTCATGTGATAGGGTACAATGTAGACATTGGATCTCTAGCATTCGTTAACTCATGCAATGGATTAGAATCAAGTCAGGACTTATAAATATAGTCTATCCATTTTCAATGTTGTTTTGTAGTCTTGTCTTGTAATGTTGTATCTAGTTGTCTTTTGCTCTAGTAAATCTTCTTATTATCTTGTACTCTATAATTTCTACACACTATTGAAAGAATTCATGCATATACATATGATCACATTGTTAGAACATCAAGCTTTTGTTGGTGCAAAGTTCAAGCCTACACATTTGGCTAGAAGAATCATGAATAATTGAAGCTCCATGGAAACCAATGCTAGGAGAATTTTATTCTTTACGTTTGTAAAAGTTATTTTTAACTTGGAAGAATCTTTGTAACTCTCAACAAACTCGTGGAGTTTATTATTTGAGAAGTCAAGACCTTATGTTAGAGAGAGTAACTCCTAGATTCGTGGATTACTTTTAGAGAGAGCCAAAAGTTGAATTCAAATTCAAATTTGAATGTAGCACTTATAAAAGTGACTTGTAAAAAGTCACGGTTAGAAGTCTCAATCCCCGAGTTCTCCATCGCCATATTGTAAGAGACTGAGGTCTACATTGTAGCCTACACTACTCACCATCATCAAGCTATGATTGTCAAGCCTATGATCTTGTACAACATTGTTCATTAATACAATAGATCTACATTGCTCATCTATGAACTCTCTATTATAGTCATTTATAACTGTCAACTTGTACTGATCATATCTCAGTCATTTCTCCACCATTTTCAATGTTCTATAGCTTGTTGGAATCAGCTCCAAGTTATCTACATGGTCATAATTTTGAAGGCAATTCAATCAGCCGATTGGGAGAAAAGTGTGTCGAAGCACTCACTGGTCAAACTCTGCAGAGGTCCTAAAAAATCGGGGGTAATGATTCAATTTCTAAGTTGATTGCTCTGTGTGTAGTGCATCATCTTAAGTGATTCCGCTCGGAATCATTAGCTTACTAAGCTAACTAGATAGCTTTGAAAGGAATTTTTCTAATTCCTTCTATACTAGAAGCACTGAGCATAACTAGCAGTAGGTGTGTGAACAAAAATAGAAGGTTTTCGTTAATCCTTCAACTTGGAAGTAGTCTGTTTTGGATCAATCATTTCTCACATCATTTCCAAATCACATAGGCACTTGTATAGTGTCATTGGAGTGCTAAGCGGGCCCACAACTCAACTTTGAAGAAGGAAGGGGCTAGTACAAAGCAGAATCTGGCAGTACCTACTCATTTCTTGGAGTGTCCATCCATCTTTCTCAACAGTGGTATTAGAGCAAAGTTAAGGTAAAATGGGAGATGGTTTTCCTTCTTTCATTGATAAATTGGATAGGAACAACTATCAAGCATGGTCCTTGATGATGAAGACATACTTGCAAGGAAGGAGCCTCTATGGATACATCTCTGGAGATGAGAAGATGCCCATATTCAGGAGCAAAGGACAACCTACAAGAGAGGAGCATGAAAGACTCAACATATGGTGTGCCAAGGATGCATTAGCAAGGTCCTACTTACTTAACTCAATCTGTGATTTTCTTCTTCCACATATTAGGAACTGTAAGACATTCCAAGAGACTTGGGAAACATTGTCTTCATATTTCTCTTCCAACACAAGGGCTAGGAAGGACCAATTGTGGATTGAGTTTACCACTCAAAGGAAGCAACCTAAGCAAGGCATCTCAAAGTATGTGACCAAAGTCAAAGATGTAGCAGATCAGTTGGCAAACATAGGAGAAGAAATTGAAGAGGAGCAGATTGTAAGACAAGTAATCAATGGTATTAAAACTGATGAAAAATGGGAAAGCTTCACAACTACCATGGACTTGTACATGGACATGCAGATTCCAGACCTTACCACTATCATGGGGCAACTATTTACCCATGAAGCCAAGCTCAACAAGAATGGAGATTCATCAAGAGGTAATAGCTCTTCTTCCCTATATACTGATAAAAGTAAGTCCAAAGAGAAAGGGAAGAACAAGAAGATTGAATATGAAGGAATTACCTCCCAAGTCAACTATGCAGGGAGAGGTAGAACCTCAAGAGGAAGGGGCAAAGGAGGTAAGCAAGGTAGGGGGAGATCCTATAACTCCTCATCATGTAATATTTGTGGATTGTCAAATCATACTATAGATGAGTGTTATAGGAACTTCAAGAATCAGAGAGGTAGAGGATACCAAAGAGGTGGATTTACATAATCAAGAGGAAGATTCAATCACCATCAAGGATATAACAACAACTACAACAACAACTACAACAACAACTACAATAGTAACTACCATCTACCAAGGAGGCTACAAATCAAGGAAAGATTACAACAACTACACAGAGGAGCAAGAAGATTCTCTTTTGATTATGAACATGACTTCAAAACCAGGTATAAATGATGACCATCTCTTCTACATTGATTCAGGATGCTCAAACCATGTGGTAGGCAATGTAGCTCTTCTCTCTGACCTTGAGGAACCAAAAGGTAAACATCAGGTACAAACAGGTGATGACACCAAGCACTCAGTGATCAAAGTAGGAAATGTTAAGACCTCTTATGGAAACAAGAATCTATTGAGTAGGGTTCTATATGTGCCTACAATTACCAAGACTTTGATGAGTGTTGGACAGATTGTGGAAAAGGGTTTGCAGGTCAGGTTCAACCAATATGGAGCATTTGTGGAAGATCCCCAACATGGATTCAAGAGAATTTCTAAAGGGAAAACGACAGGTAGATTATTCACTTTTGAACTTGAGGATACAAGGAACATTACACTTTATAGTTACAAAGATCAAACATTATCAGAGCTTGAAATTTGACATAAGAGATTAGGCATGTTGGTGAAAGAACCTTAAAATAGATATGCAGAGATCAATGTGTGCTTGGGATAGCTAATGTATCCAAGAAACACACGATTTATAAATCTAGTGCTTGTCAGTTTGGAAAATCTCACAGGTTACCCTTCTCAAGGAAAGGCTACATGCATGAGGACTACCTAGAGCTTGTCCATATAGATGTATGGGGACCAAGTAAGGATCCCTCAATCTTTGGATCAAGGTATTATGTATTCATTGATGATTACAGTAGGTGGACTGTATTGTACTTTATGAAGCACAAAGATGAAGTATTTAGTTGCTTTAAAAAGTATCTTGCACTTGTTGAGAACCAAACAGGGAGAAACCTAAAGAGACTAAGGTCAGATGGAGGAGATGAGTACTTCTTAAATGAGTTTGATGTATACTTGCAGGAGAGAGGAATCAAGAGAGAAATTACAACAAGATATACCCCTGAGCAAAATGGGGTGGCAGAAAGGAGAAATAGATTAATTGTTGAAACAACAAGATCAATGTTAAATGAAAAAAAACTACCTTATTACTTGTGGACAGATAGTGTATCTACTGCCACTTATCTTGTAAACACGTTGCCATCTAAATCTCTTGATGGGATGACCCCATATGAAGCATGGCATGGTAGAAGACCTTCACTTGATCATTGCAGGATCTTTGGATGCGTAGCTTATGTGCATATCCCTTCTCAGATAAGAGGTAAGCTAGACCCTAAGGCACAGAAGTGCATCTTCATAGGGTATGACTTGAATCAGAAAGGATACAGGTTCTACAATCCTTCAAACAAAGGATTCATGGTCAGTAGAGATGTTGTCTTTGATGAGAATGACTCTTGGTTTGATAGTGAATGCAGGAAAGTAAAGCTACCTTATGACTTGGAAGAGGAGTTTCCAATCCTCACTAAGGAGGAGCCTACTCAAAATGGAGATATCAACTCAGATGTTGAGGAATCATCAAACTAGAAGAATTTAAGGCATGGAAGTCCAAAGGCAAAGTCAAGATGAAGAAATTGGAGGATATACCTGAATCATTCAACCAAGCAATCACAAAATCACAAAGGGAGAGCAAGAAGCCTATCAGTTATCGGTATGACACTTCCTTAGTTACTAAGCACTCTGTTTATCTTGCAAAAGACTTGTCATTTGAAGAACCATCATCATATGAAGAGGCAAAGACCAAGGCAGAATGGAAGGAAGCTATGGATGAGGAAATTGAAGCACTCAAGGAGAGTGATATTGGGAACTAGTACCAAAGAAGGAGTATATGAAGGTAATTGGTTCTAGATGGATCCATAAGATCAAAAGGAATTCTGATGGATCAATAAGCAAGTATAAAGCTAGACTAGTGGCCAAGGGTTTTGCACAAACCCAAGGAGTTGATTATGAAGAAACCTTCTCACCTGTGGCCAAAATGCCAACCATCAGGGTATTGGTAAGTGTGGCTACATCAAAGAATTGGAACATGTATCAGTTGGATGTAAAAAATGCATTTCTAAATGGTTGGATTTCAGAGGAGGTGTACATGTCTCAACCTCCTGGCTATGAGGACCCAAACAAGGTAACATATGTATGTAAATTGAACAAAGCTCTTAATGGATTGAAGCAGGCACCTAGGGCATGGAACCATAGGTTGACTACATATCTTCAGGATCAAGGTTTTATCATGAGTAAAGCAAATACTTCCTTGTTCATCAAGAGAAGTAATATATCTATGTGTATATGTTGATGATATCATACTCATAGGTAATGATGCTAATGCCAGCAAGCAGATCAAGAATCAGATGATGAAGGAGTTCAAAATTAGTGACCTTGGATCACTAAAATATTTTCTTGAACTTGAGTTAGTCTATACTAACTCTGGAATTGATATCACTCAGAGAACGTATATGCAGGACATGTTGAAGAGATTTCATTTGCAGGATGCCAAAGCAAGTACTCCAATGGAGGTAAACCAAAAGTTAAGTGCTCATGAAGGTGATGTGCTTGAGAATATTGCAAGTTACCAAAGCATAGTGGAAAGCTTGAACTATGCTACATTGACAAGGATTGATATTGCTTATGGAGTAAGTTTTCTAAGCTAGTTTATGCACAAACGTAGGGCACCTCATTTGGAAGTTGCCAAAAGGATTTTGAAGTAACTTAAGGGCACTCAAAATCAAGGGCTATATTTTTCTTATACATCATACTTGGATATCAAGATGTATTCACATGCAGATTGGGCAGGATGCAAAGATGATAGAAGAAGTACCTCAGGATACTTATCTTTTGCAAGTAACAAACCTAAATCATGGTCTTCAAAGAAGCAACCTACTGTCGCTTTATCTTCTACAGAGGCAGAGTATAGAGGATTGGCGAATGCTACCCAAGAGGCCATATGGATCAGACTGTTGTATACAGATTTAGGTTTGCATACTACATCTCCAATGATTTTTGGAGACAATACTAGCTCATTAGCCGATCTGTCAACAAATATGCAATGTGCATACTTATTGACTAAAGCTTTAGATGGTACAAAGCTTTGCAGGTTTAAATCAATGATTGGATTGCAGGACATTCATGAAGATTGAAAATGAAGACTAAGCCAAAATGCTTGGCTTGAGGGGGAGCTATTGGTGCAAAGTTCAAGCCTACACATTTGGCTAGAAGATTCATGAACAATTGAAGCTCCATGGAAACCAATGCTAGGAGAATTTTATTATTTACATTTGTAAAAGTTATTTTTAACTTGGAAGAATCTTTGTAACTCTCAACAAACTTGTGGAGTTTAATAGTTGAAAACTCATGACCTTATGTTAGATAGAATAACTCCTAGATTGGTGGATTAATTTTAGAGAGAGCCAAAAGTTGAATTCAAATTCAAATTTGAATGTAGCACTTATAAAAGTGACTTGTAAAAAGTCACGGTTAGAAGTCTCAATCCCTGAGTTCTTCATTGCCATATTGTAAGGGAGTGAGGTCTACATTGTATCCTACACTACTCACCATCATCAGGCTATGATTGTCAAGCCTATGATCTTGTACAACATTAGAACATGAGCGAGTGAAGGCACAAGTGCATGAGTGAAAGCACACAAACATGCACACACATACACACACACACACACGCACAAGGCAAGATCAAAGAGAGGAACAATGGAAAGCTTCTATTGCACAAGAAATCTCTTACCAAAGATCTATTCTCTCACTAGCTAAATCTCTAACAAGCTAACCCCAAAAATGAGCTCTCTAACTCTTTTTATAGTTTTCTGACTAGTTTTGGCCCTATCTAGACCTAGTGTCTGGCCTAGTTAAAAATTAGTTTCTAGGGCTTATTTGAGGGCTCAAACGAAGTCTAAAAATTATGAAAATTGGTACGATGATACTTCTAATACTCCTCAAGCTCAAGGACTCCTCGGCTTGAACAAAATGGAGTTAGAAAAATATGAAATGGTATTTACAATGACTTTTAGTGATGAAAATCACTATTTTTATAGGGATTTCTTCTAAAACTTTGACATACACTTCTTGGAGCTCCCTACTTGCTCCTTCCTCTTATGTGTCCACTTCTTTCATCTGCTTCTATGCTTTGTCCTTGACCTTGAGCTTCAACACTCCCGCCCCCCCCCTCTCGAGTCTATCTTCTCTGACAGACCCTTATTGTAGTGGTTGTTCCAAGTCGTGCTTTGAGGGGTAGTGTCCCTTCTGTATGAGCAAGAGCCATCGGGCATCCAAATGTGGTAGGGTTTTTTGTCCGATTCTTCATTCGTCACTACGACCTTTGCAAGTTGTATTCCCTAGGTATGTGCTTCTTCCTTGGATTCCAGCATGACGGTGTCATTGTGAGTCGCCATTGATGTCCTCTAGGTCTTCCAAAGATGATGTTCATAGTAGTCATGCCAAGTACTCATAACCCAAAGTGAATGATAGGTAGGTGTGTTCGTGCATGGGTTGAAGAAAGTATGTGCCTTGTGCACAACCTTGTAATGTGGCCCTATGCATGCTTACTTGGAAAATGCATTGGAAGAAGTATGGTGCAAAAATTGGAGGTCTTGAGTGAAGTGCTCAAGGGTATGCGGGTGAAGAGGTTTCCTAATCTATCATGGTTATGTTGTTGCCAAAGGAAGGATTCTTACCATGGTGAATGGGTGATCGATGTTGATCTCTTCGTGTTGTACACCCGACATTGTGATGGACCATGGGCTGGTCTATCATTGTCGATGAATGCCCTTTTTGATGGTCCACTGACGAGATTCTTCGAGTGCCTGGTCATGTCCCCTCTCTTCAAAGCGACATTTGTCAAATACTGAGAATTGAATTTCTTTATATTCCTTGACAAACAACATTGGGTAACTACACCAAGCTTAGTTCTGCATATTGTCTTTAGCTTGCCATAAGCAGTAGTCTTCTCATCCAGTATACACATAAGGATCTGCAGGGTACGAGAACTTCCCCGTGCAGATATCTCCTTGGATACTCTCATGCATACAATAGTTAAGCATCACTCAAGTTACAGATCTTCAAGCTCTTTCCTTCTACCATGGTAAGGGGAAACAATAGTTGTCGATGCCATGTTCATGCCAAGTGCTTGACATCTACCAGATAAGGTAGCAATAATATTATCTGCTAGCCAAGACACACTTCTATCAAAACTAATAAATGCCCTGTCATCAACAGTTCCACCGTCAACTAAGCATGACTCATTCATGTTCCATGAGCCAAACCTAGGAACGAGCTCTCTCTCTCTCTCTCCCTTTCTTTTCTCTTTTTTTTTCCTTTTCTTTTCTCCTTTTTTTTTGAGGAACAATATCACAAAACAAGAAGGCAGATGTTAGTATCAGTAAAAATTAGTTGACATATGTCAATGTGCTCTTGTGCATGGGACTCTCAAATGTGTCTATGCATGGCCGTGTAATGTGGCCCTATATTAATGCATACTTTGGAAATGCATGACCTGAATGGTGCAAAAGACAAGGTTATGCCAAAGGCACAAGGTTGTTGCACATCGAGGCTTCTAATGTTGCTTGTGGATGTTGATGCTAGCTTTGGTGGAGGTATCCATTGGATCTCGAAATGATGTAATCCTCCTTATTGGAATCCATTTTAGGACAGCATTTGGCCCTGTAGAGATCACCTCAGGTGTCTTCATCTTTGGATGCTTTCTGAACTTTGGTATCTAGTGTGGTTGGCTCTTTGGTTCTATGGAGGCTACTGATACTTTTGGCTTCCAAACCCATACCCTTTTTGCATGTTGTCCTACTATTGTTGAAGAGTTGATTTGATCTTCTTTCAGTCTCTATATGCGATTCTTACCCTTTTCTCTCCTTGGCTTCTTTTTTGAGACCTTTCACATGTGGGAGAGCATAGGTACTTGTGTATGTAAGAGCTTTTTAGGTACCCACATCTGTAACTATCCTTGTTGAGTTACCTGCAACACACTCCAATAAATGTTCGGTGATTGGAAGTTGATAATTATCTCTGATTGTAGCGGCATTAACTTTTTTTAGGTTAATACACACTCGCAACTTTCCATTCTTCTTGGGCACCACTACAATGGGGGACACCCATTCATTATGTTCAATCTCATAGATAAATGCAGCTTCAATCTGCCTGTCAATTTCTTCTTTTATTTTAGTTACATAAGTGTCATTATATGTTTAGGGCTTTTGTTTGGTGGGCTTGGCATCAGCGGCCATGGGAATCATATGAGAACATATTCTTGGATCTACCCCCTTCAAGTCTCTATAGTGCCACGCAAACACGTCCCTATATTCCCTTAATAGAGCTACAAGCTCTGCTTCTTCTTTTGCACTTAGGTCATCTCCTATGTACGTACATCTCTCTTCATTTCCTTCAACGGTTACTACAATTATTTTGGTCTTTTCTTTGTTATCATAAGATTCTCCTATGATGGCCTCTCCCTTAGGCATTCGTACCAAAATTTTCTGGTCGTCAACTTCATATTTCTTGAAATTTTCTGGTACTTCGAACAATGACTCCTCCTCTTCTTGTTTCATTGCTTTTCTTTTCTTTTTCTCTTGACTACCCTCACTTCCTTCCTTGGAATTTACCGTTTTAATGCTTGTGAGAGGTTCTTCTTCTTTTTGGGTAAACACTCCTACATCTTCTAGATAGTGCTGCTCTGAAACAAAGTAAGTATCCATTACAATGGACTCTAGATCATCATCATACTCTTCTACTTCCATGACATCACGAGGATCACATTCTTCTAGCAAGGGTTGACACATGAACACAGAAATATCATAACCCTCCTCATCACGATGAGGTGTCCATTGTTCTTCATTGACTGCAATGTCCATGGTAGCTAAGATTTCTACCCAACCATGAGGCTCAAATTCCTCATCTGGAAAAATCATCGGTGTATAGGTTGGGTCTTTAACTTGTCTATCTCCTGGGGGAGTTCCTTCTTCTCTAGAGTTTAGGTGCTTTTCCTCTTCCTCTGTGACCTTGCACATCCACAAGTGAGTATCTTCATGCAGCCATGATGGATCAGGCGAACTTCTAGAATGCACAGAGATGGAATCTTCTTTCGCTTTGTGGATAGGATTCCACTGTAGGGGTGGTACATCTCTGAAGGTGTAATCCTTCAAGTTGACCTTGGTTGTAACCCCTAAGTGCTGTAAGTACAAGGATTTGGTTCCCCAATCCTATACTATTTGGAGTTGTCGTAGGAAGGGTCTTCTTAGGATCATCTCATAGACATTATTTTTCTCAAAGTCACATATAGCAAATGTATGCACAAACTCTACACCAAAAGTGGTTAGAATTATCCCTTCTAGCAATCCTAGAGGTCTTTCAAAATGAGGGTTGGCCATTTGAAGCTTCATTCTAGTTGGTATTAACGTGGGTTTGCCCCATTGCATCCACAAGGAGGTGGTCGCAATAGCAACACCAACACTTGAATCTATGATTGTTTTGGTTGTGTAACCTTGGTAGGTGATTGGAAGATAAGTATTACCTTCTTCACCCTCACACATGTCCCCTATTTTGTCTAGAGGTATCTCTGGTACTTTCTGCTTAGAGCCTCCTTTTGGCATATTGGAATCAGGTTCTGGAACCTGATCCTTCACATGATTCCATAGCTCAAGTTTTGCTTTGAGCAGCTCTTCTACAGTGAGATGACATTGAACCTTAGTGTTCTTCACGACATCAATGTTCCTAAATCAGGCTTGTGTGGGTCAAAACAGGCAAATAGAACCTTTTGGAAAAATCACAATTTTGTGTGAAAATCGTGATTTTGGACAACCTTTGAAATCACGATTTTGAATGAAAATCGCGATTTTTGGGGGTCTCAAAATCGCGATGCTGAGCACTTATGAAAATCGCAATTTTGAGCAATGCCCAAAAAATGCGATTTTGGCTGAAAATCGTGAAAATACGATTTTGACTAAGAATTGTGAAAAACACGATTTTGGCTGAGAATCATGAAAAATGCGATTTTGGTTGAAAATCGTGAAAAACGTGATTTCGCCTGAGAATCGTGAAAAACACGATTTTGAGAATGATCACAAAATCGTGAATTTGAATGAAAATTGTGTTTTTGACATGAAAATCGTGATTTTGAATGAAAATCGTGTTTGGTCAAAATCTTATTTTTGGCCTGAAAATTGTGATTCTGAGAATGACCAGAAAATCATGATTTTGATTGAAAATCGTGTTCTGAAAATCACGATTTTGTACCACAAAGAAGCGTGTTTTCACAAGATCGTGTTTTTGGTTGACAATCGTGATTTGTGAAAATCACGATTTTGAGCCCACTGAAAATCGTGTCTTCTCAGAATCGTGTTTTTGAGAAATTTAGAGAATCGATTCAATATCAAGCTCAGGAGCTAGAGAGAAGAGAAAAGAAGCTAAGTTTTCAAGCAGAGCGCTTATCGAGAATCGATAATCAAATTGCTGAAATGAGATTGCGCCGAGATGCAGCTCTTGCCAATGATTTTTATTTGCAAGAGGCATTTTTGCAAACTCAGATTGAAATTTTGATGAGTCAAGTCATTGCAGCCAGTTCAGTTCGAACTGATGCACAACTGGTAGAGCCGGAGACACTCAAACTGATGTTAGATTTGCTAAAATAGAAGATTTCTAGAACCTTCAAATTAGCTAGAACCATGTATATCCAAGGCATCATAGATGAGCCTTGATTTTGTTTGTGTTGCGGGTTCAAGTCCACCATGCGTGCCAGTGTAAGGTCATCGGATTGGCATTATGTAATTTATATTTTCCTATACCACACGTACTGAAAGGTCGTAGCGAAGTGTTGTACCCTTTTTATCAATTAATGAAAAGACATTACGGTGGTTCTCCGGTAGCGAGGAGACGGGATCGCCAGATTGTCTATCTGGGTGATTTGTGACCTGTGGAGACGTTGTAGTGCAGCGTTCTTAAATTTTGAGTACTGTGACTCTTACTTTGTTAAGTTACATTAATTTGTGATTAACACAGTAATGTTTGTGGCGATATTAAGTCTGTGCGATGGTAACTATTAATTTCGGAGTTACCTACTGTGAAAAACGTTTGACCAAAGTAGAATAGTAAACCTCTACAGAGAATTCGATACTAGATCATAACGTACTGCTTACTTGATAAGTTAATGGGAAAATAAGATACAGGGCCTCTGATTTATCAGACCCCTACCATCCGCAAGAACCCGAAAAGAACTTAAAAGTATCTGTGACAGAAAGCACACTTTTAACGATACTAGATCATAATGTACTGCTTACTTGATAAGTTAATGGGAAAATAAGATACAGGACCTCTGATTTATCAGACCCCTACCATCCCCAAGAACCCGAAAAGAACTTAAAAAGTGTCTGTGACGGAAAGCACACTTTTAACAATATGAAAGGTTTGTTGCTAAATACATTGCGATTATATTGTCTCCAAATATGTGGGGTTTGAGGCTCACAAATTCCAATTCCTAATATAGATCCTTTAACCATATCACTTTATGTGTGGCTAAAGTCAAGCATCCATACTCAAATTCAGTTGAGAATAGTGTTACAATAGGTTGCTTCTTGGAAATTTGAATGATCGATGGTCACTTCAAGAGAATGAGTAGGTACTGCCAAATCCTGCTTTGTACCAGCCCTTTGATGCTTCAGAGTTGATAAGTGAACCTTTTTAGCTCTGTAATGACACCGTAAAATGGCCTATGTACTTTGGAAATCATGTATGAAAGAGTTGAATCAAAACAGACAACTTTGAACTTCAAGTCTTCAAGAAAACCTTCTATTGTTTACTTAGCACCTGTTGTATCTTTTACTCAGTATGACCAGCACATTAGGAATTGGAAAAGTTCCTTTTAGGGGTATATAATTAGCTTAACAAGCTAACTATTCCAAGTGGAATGACATAAAAATATTAACTATGCTCAGAGAAATCAATTTAGCAAGTAAACCTTTACCCCCGATATTTTAGGACTGTTGCAGACTTCGACCAGTGATCACTTCGACGAACTTTTCTCTGAAATGGCTGAATAGAAATCCTTCACATTTCGACAGCATGTAGAAAACTTTGCGCTCATTCCAACAAGCTATAGATCTTTGAATTTGAAGAAGAAATGAGTGAGATATGCTCTCCACAAGTTGATAGACTTTCAGACTCTATGACAGAGAACTCAGAAATGAACAATGTAGATATATGTATTAATGAACACTTGTATACAATGCCATAGGCATGAAGATCATTGCCTAATGGTGTAGATGGGTGTGGGATAGAGTTTAAGCCTCACACACACTCAGAATTGGTAATAAGAAGCTTGGGATTGATGAGTCTTACCCGCGACTTTTTGATGATCACTTTCATAGTAGTTGAGTTCAAAGTTTGAATTTGAATTCAAACTTTTGGCTCTCTATAATCATGCTCCTACATCCTAGGAGATATTCTATCAATCAAAGCTAGCTTTTCCACAAGTTCCTTTTGGTAGGTGTTTACAAAGATTCCAAGTCAAATGTGACTTTTACAAAAAAGTAAAGTGGTAATTAACCACTAGCATTGATTCCTATGCATCTTCATATGTGTATGAATTACAAGCCAAATGTGTGGGCTTGTGAATTGCACCAACAACTCCCCCTCAAGCCAAACATTTTGGCTTGGTCTTCATCCTTCAGTCTTCATGTATATCCTGCAATCCAATCATTGATTTGAACCTGGAAAGTTTGGTTCCATCCAATTCTTTAGTTAACAAATCTGCACACTGCATGTTGGTTGATACATAAGTTAGTTGAATGTCCTTCCTTAATAGCTTCTCTCTCACATAATGATAATGGACCTCTATATGCTTGGTCCTAGCATGATAGATAGGATTACCTGCAAGGTGAAGTGAGCTTGTATTATCTCCAAATATCAATGGTGAGCTAGTATACAAACCCAATTATATATACAATAACTTGATCCATATGGCTTCTTGAGTGGCATTTGCCAATCCTCTATACTCTGCCTCTGTAGAAGATAAAGCAATAGTAGGTTGCTTCTTTGAAGACCATGATATTGGTTTATCACCTGCAAATGAAATGTATCCAGAAGTGCTCCTCCTATCATCCTTACATCCTACCCAATCAGCATCTGAATAAGTCTAATGAGTAAGGAAAATACAAACCATGATGTTGTGTACCCTTGAGATATGTTAATATCCTTTTGGCAGCCTCCAAGTGAGGTGCTCTAGGCTTCTGCATAAACTGACTTAGCACACTCACTCCATATGCAATATCTATCCTTGTCAAGGTAGCATAGTTCAAGCTACCTACCATGATTTGATAACCTATAATGTCATCAATTTCATCACCTTCATGTGCACTTAGTTTTAGGTTTACCTCCATTGGAGTTCTTGCAACTTTGGCATCCTGCAAATGAAACCTCTTCAACATATCCTGTAGGTACTTTCTCCGAGTAATGTAGATACTAGAGTTAGTATAGACTAATTCAAGTCCAAGAAAGTACTTTAGTAGGCCAAGATCATTGATCTTGAACTCCTTCATCATTTGGTTCTTGATTTGTCTAATTCCATTGACATCATTACCCGTAAGTATGATATCATCAACATATACACATAGGTATATTACCTCTGAATTACTTCTCTTGATGAATAGAGAAGTGTCTGCCTTGCTCATGACAAAACCTTGGTCTTGAAGGTATGTGGTTAACTTGTGATTCCATGCCCTAGGTGCCTGCTTAAATCCATAAAGAGCTTTATTCAGTTTGCACAAATATGTTACCTTGTTTGGATCCTCATAGCCAGGAGGTTATGACATATATACCTCCTCTGAAATTCATCCATTCAAGAAAGCATTTTTTACATCCAATTGATACATGTTCCAATTTTTAGATGCAGCCACACTTACCAACACCCTGATGGTTGGCATCTTCGCTACAGGTGAAAATGTTTCTTCATAGCCAATGCCTTGGGTTTGTGCAAAACCCTTGGCCACCAATCTGGCTTTGTACCTGTTTATTGACCCATCAGAAATTCTTTTGAGTTTATAGATCCATCTGGATCCAATTACCTTCATAAATTCTTTCTTTGGTACTAGTTCCATGTGTCACATTCTTTGAGTGCTTCAATCTCCTCATCCATAGCTTCCTTCCATTCTGTCTTCGTCATGGCTTCTTCATATGATCTTGGTTCTTCAATTGACAAATCTTTGGCAAGATAAACATAGTGTTTAGTAACAAGAGATGTATCATACCCATATCTGATAGGTTTTTTGCTTTCCCTTTGTGATCCTCCGATTGATTGATTTGAAGATTCAGGTATATCTTAAAGTTTCTTCATCTTGACTTTGCCTTTGGACTTCCATGCCTTGAATTCTTCAAGATTGATAATGTCTTCATCATCTGAAGTAGTGTCTTCATTCTGAGTAGGTTCCTCCTTAGAAAGACTTGGAAATTCCTCTTCCAAGTCATAGGGTGGTTTGAACTTCCTGCATTCATTCTCATACCAAGAATCATTTTCATCAAAGACAACATCTCTACTAACCATGAATCCCTTATTTGAAGGTTTATAGAACCTGTACCCTTTCTGATTTAGATCATATCCAATAAAGATACATTTCTCAGCCTTGGGGTCTAGCTTACCTCTTATCTGAGAAGAAATGTGTACATACGCTACACATCCAAATATCCTGCAATGAATAAGTGAGGGTCTCTTCCCATGCCATGCTTCATAAGGAGTCATCCCATCAAGGGACTTAGATGGTAACCTATTTATGAGATAAGTGGCAATAGATACACTCTTTGCCCATAGGTAGTTAGGTAATTTCTTTCGTTTAACATTGACCTAGTTGTTTCAACAATCAACCTATTTCTTCTCTTAGCTACCCCATTCTATTCAGGAGTATACCTTGTGGTGATTTCTCTCTTGATTCCTCTGTCCTGAAAAAAGACTTCAAACTCATTGCACAAGTACTCACCTCCTCCATTTGACCTTAGCCTCTTTAGATTCTTCCCTATCTGATTCTCAACAAGTGCAAGATACTTTTTAAAACAGTTGAACACTTCATCTTTGTGCTTCATAAAGTACAATACAGTCCATCTGCTATAATCATCAATAAAAGATACATAGTACATTGGTCCTGAGATTGAGGGGTCTTTGCTTGGTCCCTATACATCTGTATGGACAAGCTCTAGGTAGTCCTCATGCATGTAGTCTTTCCTTCAGAAGGGTAACCTGTGTGACTTCCCAAACTGACAAGCTTCACACTTGTAGATCATATGTTGCTTGGATACATTAGGTATCCCAAGCACACATTGGTCCTTGCATATTTGCTTCAAGGTTCTTTCACCTACATGCCCTAATCTTTATGCCAAATCTCAAGCTCTGAAAGTGTTTGATCTTTGTAATTGTATAATGCAATATTCTTTGTATCTTCTAGCTCAAAAGTAAAAAGTCTACCTGTCTTTTCTCCTTTAGCAATTCTCTTGAACCCCTGCTTGGGATCCTCCACAAATGCTCCATATTGGTTGAATCTGACCTGCAAACCTTTTTCCACAATCTGTCCAACACTTATCAAGCTTTTTATAATGGTTGGTACATATAGTACCCTACTCAACAAGTTCTGATTTCCATCACAAGTCTTGACATTTCCAACTTTAACTATTGAGTGCTTAGTGTCATCACCTGTTTGTACTTGATGCTTACCTTTTGTTTCTTCAAGGTAAGAGAGTAGAGCTACATTGCCAGCCACATGATTTGAGCATCCTGAGTCAATGTAGAAGAGATGGTCGTCATTTGTACCTGGTTTTGAGGTCATGTTCATGATTAGAAGAGAACCATCTTGCTCTTCTATATAATTGTTGTAGTCCTTTCTGGATTTGAATCCTCCGTGGTAGTTTCTATTGTAGTTGTTTTTGTAGTTATTGTTGTAGTTGTTGTTGTACCCTGATGATGGTTGAATCTGCCTCTTGATTGTGAGTATCCACCTCTTTGATATCATCTTCCTCTTTGATTCTTGTAGTTCCTGAAACACTCATCTGTAATATGATTTGATAAACCACAAATGTTGCATGGTGAGGAGTTATAGGATCTCCCCCTACCTTGCTTACCTCCTCTGCCCCTTCCTCTTGATGATCTACCTCTCCCTGCATAGTTGGCTTGGGAGGTAGTGCCTTCATCCTCTATCTTTTTGTTCTGTAATATGATTTGATAAACCACAAATGTTGCATGGTGAGGAGTTATAAGATCTCCCCCCTACCTTGCTTACCTCCTCTGCCCCTTCCTCTTGATGATCTACCTCTCCCTGCATAGTTGGCTTGGGAGGTAGTGCCTTTATCTTTAGACTTACTTTTATCAGTGTATAAGGCAGAAGAGCTATTACCTTTGGATGAGTCTCCATTCTTGTTGAGCTTGGCTTCATGAGTGAACAATTGCCCCATGAGAGTGGTAAGGTCTGGAATCTGCATGTCCATGTAAAGGTCCATGGCAGTGGTGAAGCTTTCCCATTTGTCATCAGCTTTAATCCCATTGATCACTTGCCTTACTATCTACTCTTTTTCAATCTCTTCTCCTATGCTTGCTAGCTGATCTGCTACATCTTTAATCTTAGTCACAAACTCTGAAATAGCCTGCTTAGGTTGCTTCCTTAGTGTGGTAAATTCAATCCACAACTGATTTTTCCTGGCTCTTGTGTTGGAAGAGAAATAGGATAACAAGGTTTCCCAAGTCTCTTGGGATGTCTTACAGTTTCTAATATGTGGCAAAAGAAAATCAGAGATGGAGTTGAGTAAGTAAGACCTTGCTAATGCACCCTTGGCACACTATGTGTTGAGCTTTTCATGTTCTTCCTTTGTTGGTAGTCTTCTGGTTTTGAATGAGGGAAATTCCTCATCTCCTGAGATGTATCCATAAAGAATCCTTCCTTATAGGTATGTCTTCATCCTTAGAGACCATGCCTGATAGTTGTTCCTGTCCAATTTATCAATAAATTAAGGAAAAACATCTCCCATTTTACCTTAACTTGCTCTGATACCACTGTTGGGAATGATGGATGGACACTTCAAGAGAATGATTAGGTACTACCAAATCCTTCTTCGTACCAGCCCTTTGATGCTTCAGAGTTGATAAGTGAACCTTTTTAGCTATCCAATGAAACCATGAAATGGCCTATGTACTTTGGAAATGATGTTTGAAAGAGTTGAATCAAAACAGACAACTTTGAACTTCAAGTCTTCAAGAAAACCTTCTATTTTTTACTTGACACCTGTTGTATCTTTTACTCAGTATGACCACCAAAGTAGGAATTGGAAAAATTACTTTTAGGGGTATCTAGTTAGCTTAACAAGCTAACTATTCCAAGTGGAATGACATAAAAATATTAACTATGCTCAGAGAAATCAATTGAGCAAGTAAACCTTTACCCCCGATATTTTAGGACTGTTGTAGACTTCGACCAGTGATCACTTCGATGAACTTTTCTCTGAAATGGCTGAATAGAAATCCTTCACACTTTGATAGCATGTAGATAGAAACTTTGCGCTGGTTCCAACAAGCTATAGATCTTTGAATTTGAAGAAGAAATGAGTGAGATATGCTCTCCTCAAGTTGACAGACTTTCAGACACTATGACAGAGAACTCAGAAATGAACAATGTAGATATATGTATTAATGAACACTTGTATACAATACCATAGGCTTGAAGATCATTGCCTAATGGTGTAGATAGGTTTGGGCTAGAGTTTAAGCCTCACACACACTCAGAATTGGTAATGAGAAGCTCGTGATTGATGAGTCTTACCCGCGACTTTTTGATGATCACTTTTATAGTAGTTGAGTTCAAAGTTTGAATTTGAATTCAAACTTTTGGCTCTCTATAATCATGCTCCTACATACTAGGAGATATTCTATCAATCAAAGCTAACTTTTCCATGAGTTCCTTTTGGTAGATGTTTACAAAGAGTCCAAGTCAAATGTGACTTTTACAAAAAAGTAAAGTGGTAACTAACCACTAGCATTGATTCCTATGCATCTTCATATGTGTATGAATTACAAGCCAAATGTGTAGGCTTATGAATTGCACCAACAAATCTAAGATAAAAGCTTTGATCCTACAAATGCTAAGAAACATGATGTAGTTCTACTATCATCCTTGGATCCTGCCTAATCTACATTTGATTAAAGGATGAGATCCAAATTAGATGTGTAAGAGTAGAATATACCTTCATTGATTACCCTTTAGATATTTGAGTACTCTTTTAGTTGCTTCCATATGTGTCTTTCTTGGAGAGTACATAAACTAGCTAAGCACTCAAAAACTATAAAAAATGTCTGCTCTTGTATGTGTAGCATAGATTAGAATAGCTACAAGGGTTTGAAATTCCTTTATGTCTTCAGTATGTTCAACTTCATAAACACTAAGTTTATGACTCATTTCCATAGGTGTTCCTATAGGTTTGACATTCTCCATTTTGAACTTCAAGAATAGATCCTAAATATACCTTCTTTGAGTCAAGTACGTTCCTTGATCTATATAAATTACTTGCATCCCAATCATATCATCACCTACATATGCTTCCACTTGATCTTGAATTACACATGCATATGATTCTTGATTCTTTCCATCCCAATCATATCATCACATATCATAATTATGTCATTTTACATTGACACATAAATAGATAACTTCATCATGAATTATTTTGATGAATAATGATGGGTCTCGAGTACTTGCTTTGAAACCTTAATCCTACAAGTAGGTTTCTAATATGTAAATCCAAGCTTTAGGGGCTTGTTTTGAACCCTACAGTGCCTTCTTAAGCTTACATACATTCTCATATCTTGGGGGTTCTGATATATATACTTCCTCATTGATCCATCCATTGAGAAAAGAATTCTTCACATCAACTTTAAGTAGCTTCCAATTCCTTGTATTTGCAACACTAAGCAAGGTTTGAATGGTGGTTATCTTGGCCACATGTGAGAACCTTTCCTCATAGTCTATGCCTTGAGTTTGAGCACATCCTATATCAAATAACTTAGCTTTGTACCTATAAATAGGGCCATCTGAATTTTGTTTCAGTTTGTACACCCATCTACAACCTATTACCTTCGTGTTCGTTAGCATGTGAACCAACTCTCATGTTGTCCATCTCTTTTAGAGCTTCAATTTTTTCCACCTTAGCTTTCGCCCAATTAGAAATCTCTTTGTCTTCTTCATAAGTTGATATTTCTTCTCAAGCTGTATCTTTGGCCTAATAGATGGTATGTTTGGTTACAATAGTAGAGTCATAACCATACCTTCTTCAGACACTATGACAGAGAACTCAGAAATGAACAATGTAGATATATGTATTAATGAACACTTGTATACAATACCATAGGCTTGAAGATCATTGCCTAATGGTGTAGATAGGTTTGGGCTAGAGTTTAAGCCTCACACACACTCAGAATTGGTAATGAGAAGCTCGTGATTGATGAGTCTTACCCACGACTTTTTGATGATCACTTTTATAGTAGTTGAGTTCAAAGTTTGAATTTGAATTCAAACTTTTGGCTCTCTATAATCATGCTCCTACATACTAGGAGATATTCTATCAATCAAAGCTAACTTTTCCATGAGTTCCTTTTGGTAGATGTTTACAAAGAGTCCAAGTCAAATGTGACTTTTACAAAAAAGTAAAGTGGTAACTAACCACTAGCATTGATTCCTATGCATCTTCATATGTGTATGAATTACAAGCCAAATGTGTAGGCTTATGAATTGCACCAACAAATCTAAGATAGAAGCTTTGATTCTACAAATGCTAAGAAACATGATGTAGTTCTACTATCATCCTTGGATCCTGCCTAATCTACATTTGATTAAAGGATGAGATCCAAATTAGATGTGTAAGAGTAGAATATACCTTCATTGATTACCCTTTAGATATTTGAGTACTCTTTTAGTTGCTTCCATATGTGTCTTTCTTGGAGAGTACATAAACTAGCTAAGCACTCAAAAACTATAAAAAATGTCTGCTCTTGTATGTGTAGCATAGATTAGAATAGCTACAAGGGTTTGAAATTCCTTTATGTCTTCAGTATGTTCAACTTCATAAACACTAAGTTTATGACTCATTTCCATAGGTGTTCCTATAGGTTTGACATTCTCCATTTTGAACTTCAAGAATAGATCCTAAATATACCTTCTTTGAGTCAAGTACGTTCCTTGATCTATATAAATTACTTGCATCCCAATCATATCATCACCTACATATGCTTCCACTTGATCTTGAATTACACATGCATATGATTCTTGATTCTTTCCATCCCAATCATATCATCACATATCATAATTATGTCATTTTACATTGACACATAAATAGATAACTTCATCATGAATTATTTTGATGAATAATGATGGGTCTCGAGTACTTGCTTTGAAACCTTAATCCTACAAGTAGGTTTCTAATATGTAAATCCAAGCTTTAGGGGCTTGTTTTGAACCCTACAGTGCCTTCTTAAGCTTACATACATTCTCATATCTTGGGGGTTCTGATATATATACTTCCTCATTGATCCATCCATTGAGAAAAGAATTCTTCACATCAACTTTAAGTAGCTTCCAATTCCTTGTATTTGCAACACTAAGCAAGGTTTGAATGGTGGTTATCTTGGCCACATGTGAGAACCTTTCCTCATAGTCTATGCCTTGAGTTTGAGCACATCCTATATCAAATAACTTAGCTTTGTACCTATAAATAGGGCCATCTGAATTTTGTTTCAGTTTGTACACCCATCTACAACCTATTACCTTCGTGTTTGTTAGCATGTGAACCAACTCTCATGTTGTCCATCTCTTTTAGAGCTTCAATTTTTTCCACCTTAGCTTTCTCCCAATTAGAAATCTCTTTGTCTTCTTCATAAGTTGATATTTCTTCTCAAGCTGTATCTTTGGCCTAATAGATGGTATGTTTGGTTACAATAGTAGAGTCATAACCATACCTTTTAGGTTGCCTTTGTTCCCTTGTTGATGTTTTAGGAGTGTGTTTGGAGCATTCTCTACATTCTTGTAATTTGGCCTTCCCTCTAGACTTCCAAAGTTTGTAATGTCTTTCCTTCTCATATTTTTCATCGTTTGATTAACTTCTAGGGTCCTCCACTTATGCGTCATGCTTATTCTCTAATCAAAGAAATTTTGTATCAAAACATAAGGTAGATTTACCTTTTGCTTGTCTTCTTCATGCCAAGACCTGTGTTCTTCAAACACAACATCCCTATTTGTAGTGAATTGCTTTGTGGTTGGATTGTAGAATTTGTAGCTCATTTGTTTTGAGTCATATCCAATGAATATATCCTTGGTTGCTCATTCATCCAATTTTCCTCTTATTTGTGAGGGTATATGCACATATGCAAAATAACCAAAGACTTTGCAATGACCTAGGCTTGGATTCTTGCCATTCCAATATTCAAAGGGGCTCATACCTTGAAGTGATTTGGATGGTAATCTACTAACAATATATATTGTAGTAGATATTGCTTTTGTCCATAGGTAATCTGGTAGCTTCTTTTCTTCAAGCATTGTCCTTGTTGTCCCAATTAGGGTTTTGTTCCTTCTCTCAGGGTCACCATTTTGTTGAGGAGGGTACCTAGTAGTGACCTCCCTCTTGATACCTTTATCCTCTAAATATTAATCAAAATCTTTGGAGAAATATTCTCCCCCTCCATCAAATTTAAGATTATTTAATGGCATGCCTATGTAGTTCTCTACCTGTGCTAAATACTTTTTGAAGCAATCAAACACCTCACCTTTGTTTTTGATAAAGTATAAGATTGTCCACCTATTGTGATCATCAACAAAGGATACATAATACCTTTAGCCTAGTAATTATGGTTCTTGACTTGGTCCCAACACATGTGTGTTTACTAAGTCCAAGAGATTGTTGTGGATATACCCTTTCTATGGTAAGGTTGTCTTTGTGATTTCCCAATATGAAAAGCATCACATCTGTTGATCATTTGTTGCTTTTAAATGCTTGGAAGCTCTAGAACACTTTGGTCCTCGAATATATCCTTTAGTGTTCTTTCGTTCACATGATCAAGCCTCTTATACCATGCCTCTAGCTCACTTAAGGTTTGTGACCAAAGCTATATAGAGCTACATTTTTGGTTTCTCCCTCTTCAAGTGTGAAGATTCTACCATGCTTGGCACCTCTAATTATCTTCTTGAAGCCTTGACATGGATCTTCCACACAATCTCCATGTTGAGTGAACCTAACCTGTAAGCTTTTTTCTACAATTTGGCCTAAACTTATTAGTCTTTTTGTGATAGTTGGTACAGAAGAAACCTTACTCAGGATGTTTGTTCTTCCATTGGATGCTTTGACATTGCCAATCCTTTCCACATTGTGTTTAGTATCATCCCATGTTTGTACTTCATGCTTGTGCTTATGTTTCTCCTAGTCCGATAGGAGAGCAAAATGATTTGAACAACCATAATCTATATGGAACAAATGTTCATCCTCTTTACCTTGTTTATGGCTCAAGCTCATTAGGGTCAATGAACCTTCATGTGACTGATCCTCTGAATAGTTGTTGTAATCTATTTTGGTATTGTTCCTAATATTTTTGTTGTAGTTTTATCTACATATGCCTCTTGTATTGCCAAATCCACTTCTACCTCCTTTCCGTGTTCTTCCATTGAACCAATAGTTTTGAGGAGTGTGATTGGTCTTGTTACAACTGGAACAAGGCTGAACTTGTTGTCCTTTGCACTAGTCTTGCTTTGCACCTAATTTCTTCTTTGCCTTCCTCTTGCTTTTCCTACATCGTTGGCTTGAGAAACTTCTTCATCATTATCCTCCTCCTTATTCTTTTCTTTATTTTTCTTGTCCTTCTTATCTATATAAAGAGTAGTAGTTGAGTTGCCTTGAAGAGATTTACCTTCCTTTATGTTGTTGTTGGCCTCTTGATTTAAGAGTTTTTCATGAAATATGTTGAAGTCAAGAGTCTCCATATCCATGATGAGGTTATATGCAGTTGTAAATGATTGCCATTGCCTACCATTCCTTATTCCATTAAGGATTTTCCTCATAATGGCTTCATATTCAATTAGCTCTCTGATTGAAGTTAACTTATTTGCAGCCTCCTTGACTTTGGTAACAAAATATATGATTGTTTGCTTGGGTGTCTTTTTCATTTGGTTGAACTCATTCCACAAGTGGTTCTTCCTAGCCTTGATGCTAGCATAGAAGAATGTTTCAAGTGCATCCTAGGTTCCTTGTGATGCTTTTCAACTTCCAACTTATGGAAGCAAGAAATCAGAGATATAGTTTAAGATATAAGACCTGGCTTGAGCATCTTGTGCACATCATAATGTGAGCTTCTCAGTCTCTCCTTGTGTAGGTCCTCCTTTGAATGTTGGTGTGGGCATGAATTCATTCCCCTATTGATATATTTAGGTAGTGATGTGTATGAACACACTAGGACCGCCAGTGCACTTTTTTCCCTCTTTAGGAGGTTTTTTCCCCCTGCTTGTATATACGTCTATTGCCCTAATGGGCTACTTATCTTTGTACATTCTCTAGTAATACATTCAATATTGTGTTGTGCTCCAAGCTTCTTCTTCTTCCTTGTGTTGTTCGTGTGCTTTCGCAGATGTTTAACTCCAACAATTGGTATTAGAGTAGGTCACTGCTTCATCTAGGGCATTGTCGACAATCCTCCGGTTGCAGTCTTAGAATCGCACAAATGTTGGTAAGCATACTCAGCGTGTTTTTGAGATCAAAATTGCTTCGCTTTGTGGTGCCGAAATTGCGATCTGAGCTCATTTTGGCCTCCGAGTGCACTATCATAGTGCTTGTGCAAGCTATTTCATCTTTTTGTGCCAAAGGTATATACCTGTTTTGGTTCGCCAGTATAAGGTCTCAAAGTCTGCTACTGGTTTAGCAGAACTCATCTGGGCAGTTCCGTTCAACTTTTTGAGATACAGTCAATTTTTTGCATCAAGGTATTTTAGTCATCGGCCATGGCTAAAAGTAGTAATGTATTTCGTATGTTGGATGTTGAGGATAAGTTGGATGGTATCAACTACCCGTTGTGGCCTAATATGATGCAACATGTATTGGTTGCAAAAGGACTATGGAACATTGTGCAGGGTGTTAAAAAATGTCCTATCACACCTGCAACTGTTACAATTGCAGGTACTGAAGCTGATGCAAAAGGTGTCGAAGATGATGACATTCTGCATATTCCTGTTCATGCTACGGTTTTTGCTCCACCTACTACAGAGCAAATTTGTTGCGATGGTAGAGATGCCCAAGCACATGCATTGATAGCTTTGTCTATCAAATGTGCCATTATTCCTCACATTTGCTCTTTCAAAATAGTTAAGGATGCTTGGGATACACTTACCACATTGTACCAAGCTAGGAATGAGGCTCGTGTTGCTTACCTCCGAAAAGAGTTGGAGAGTGAGCACATGAATGAAGGTGATTCTATGGACAATTTTCTAAGAAAGATAAAAAACGTGAAGGAACAATTGATTTCTGCTCATGAGGTTATACTGGATAGCTCACTTGTGCAGAACGTTTTGAATGGTCTTCCTGATTCATATCAGAGTTTTGCTTATACTATTCGGTTGATGTTGAAAGGCAATCCAAATGCCTTGTCATTTGAGGAGTTAGTCTTTGTTCTGTTGCAGGAAGATCAATCCAAACAAAACAAGTCCATTATGCGTGTTGTAGATCAAGCTTTCCCGACTAGTCAGAAGGGCAAAGGAAAATGGAGCTCTTCAACTAGTAAGGAGAAATCTGCTAATTTTGCACAATCGAGGAGGGAAGACAAAGATGAAAAGAAATCAGAAAAGCAAAAATTATTTTGCAAGTACTGTAAAGGAAATGATCATATCATAAAGAACTATCCAAAATTGGCTGCTAAAGAGGCAAAGAAGAAAGAGGCTGGAATGGTTGATGCAAAAGCCTCTACACCAAAAACAGAGTCTGCTAAACTTGTGCAGGAAGAAGAGTGGGCGTTTAGTCTAGTTTGTAGTTTTGACCCATCTTCTCATGAACAGTACATGTCTGTAGTAGACTCAGATGTTTGGTACTTTGACAATGGGGTGACCAAACATATTACCTCGTAGTGCAGTTTCTTCTCTTCACTCGAGCCTGCCCCTATAGGGAATACTATTACATGCACCAACAACTCGTCTTAACCTGTTATGGGAGTCGATAAGATCATTTTGACTACTACTGATGGTAGTTCTTTCACTTTTTTAGATGCTTTGTTTGTGTGAAGGATCAAGAAAAATCTGTTATCAGTTTCTGCAGTAGCCAAGATTGGCTTTGTTGTGAAATTTGTTGATGACAGATGTACAATTCATGATCTGTCAAATGGCAATGTGATTATTACTTCTCGCATTTTATGTCGTGGGCTGTATAAGCTCATAGACTATGAAAGATCTGTAAATGATTTGGCATGTGCAGTACATGACTCTCAGGCTATGTCAGATGCAAAGCTTTGGCATGCACGCTTTGGTCATCTCAATTTTGCTAGTTTGTTATGCCTGCAAAAATCTGAAATGGTGTCCTCTTTGCCCAAACTTAAGACACCTAGAAAACATGTTTGTGAAGTTTGTATTTTGGGCAAAATGCAGAGTTCTTCCTTTCCAAAAGCTGGTTTAGTTCGGGCTACTCAAAAATTGCAGCTTGTACATAGTGATGCCTGTGGTCCTATGCAGACACCTTCTTTTGGAAATTATCTTTACTTCGTGACTTTCATCGATGATTTTTCCAGGCATGCATGGGTATATCCATTGAAGGCAAAGTCCGAAGTGTTCATGTGCTTCAAACAATTTTTGGTTTTGGCTGAAAATCTATCAGCATGTGAAATGGGCACCCTCCGTTCTGATCGAGGGGGAGAATATATGTCTTCTGATTGTAATTCATTTTTGGTTGAACGTGGGATAAAACACCAATGTACAATGCCGTATACACCTCAATAGAATGGAGTTGCTGAACAAAAGAACAGGTCACTCATGGAGATGGCGAGGTGTATGGTCAAGAGTCACGCTTTACCACATAGTTTCTGGCTTGAGGATGTCATGTGTGCAGCATATGTACTTAACAGGTGTTCGACTAAAGCATTGTAGTCTATCACTCCATATGAGGCTTAGCATGATCGCAAGCCATCTGTTGTGCATCTGCATGTTTTTGGTTGTTTGGCATATGCATTAGTGTTTGAACAACATCGTAGAAAATTAGATGATAAAGCAGTAAAATGTATTTTTGTTGGATACAGTTCTGAAAGTAAAGGCTATCATTTGTATCATCCACATAAGCCGTGATGTTGTTTTTATGGAAGTTGGTATTCAGCCATTGCTTTCATGTACTAAGGAGACATCTGTTAGCGCCAAAGACATGTATGATACATTGCTGCCTCTTTTTACAGGTGGACAATCTAGTGCTGGTCCTAATGAGGCAACTTCTCAACCTTTGCAAGTTTCATGTGATGATGCAGATCATTCCATTTCTGATGCAGGTTTACATGATGCACTTGTGGATGAGAGAGATGCTATTGAGCAGGCAAAAACTATGCCAAAATGGCTGGTGCAGACTTTGCATGATAGCAAATTAGATGCACCTCTGTCATATCGTACTCGATTAGGCTCTCCTAATGCCTCTTTTGCATCACATTGCTATGCTATGGCTGTGTATAGTCTCTATGTTGAGAATGTCCTGTTTCATTTGACGAAGCACAAAATTCAAAAAATTGGATGGCTGCTATGCAATCCGAATATGATGCTATAATGAATGTTGAAGCTCAAGGTCAAGGACAAAGAATAGAAGCACATGAAAGAAGTGGACACACAAGAAGAAGGAGCAAGTTGGGATCTCCAAGAAGTGTATGTCAAATTTTCAAAAGAAATCCCTATAAAAATAGTGATTTTCATCTCTAAAAGTCATTGTAAATACCGTTTCATATTTTTCTAACTCCATTTTGTTCAAGGCGAGGAGTCCTCAAGCTTGAGGAGTATTAGAAGTATCATCATACCAATTTTCATAATTTTTAGACTTCGTTTGAGCCCTCAAATAAGCCCTAGAATCTAATTTTTAACTAGGCCGGAGACTAGGTCTAGACAGGGCCAAAACTAGTCAAAAAACTATCAAAAGAGCTAAAGAGTC